>JAOTOL010001066.1:0-244180 GCA_034440575.1 Imbricaverruca yamaguchii | reverse complement strand
ATTAGCTTCGAATTCTGGTGATAGGTTGCAGGATGCTGGGATGCTGGGATCTTTCTTCAGCGCAGCAAGACAATTAACACATAGCAGATATCCATTTCCGACGCGTTCGTCATTCACCACTTGGAATAAATGAGCAGGTAGCGTTCGCAAATTCTTCTTAATACGTGTTTTGTGCTTCTCGAACGGATCACAGCAATAACGATGTACCGTTTTTCAGTAAAATATACACGGCCCGCGCAATGTCTCGGTATTAACGCGCTATCCTCACTCAGACGACTGACAGTAATGTGTACTGTACTCGTTTCGGCCCTACTGATGATAACCATTGTCATCGATACCTCATCTCCTATTTCACCCCTTCCCAATATGATGCTCCCTACCGTCGTCCCATAACAGTCGCTGTTTAAATCTCGACCGACCGTTATCAGTTTCGAGGTCGACTAGCTGCGATTGACCGCGCGAGCCGCAAAACAAAGGTGGGGTACCAAAACTATGAATTGAATGATTTTGCCAATCATTCTCATTAACTACGTAACAGGCATACATTGAATATTTATTTAGGTGTAAAACAGCACCTATCTCACTACATACTATGGGTACAAGACGTCTTCAGACATTACCATGTCCACCTCCACTGACGTATTTAACTTGAACTGGATAGGTGACCTGGTGAACTGAGGTCATGAAATCGGGCACGGTCGGATTCATCTCATCATGCCTGATAAGTGCGCATCTCAAATCATAGCCCTATGAGCTTTGGGGGTCAATCGCTAGCAAAAGACTGACCCGACCACTCAACAAAACGTGCGAAAATCAATAAACTCTGGTAAAATGGAGGAAAATTATGAGTAGTTATCAGGATATAAACATTATTTTTATTTTTTCTTCGAACGTCAATCGATAACCCCTATAGTAAATGTGGTTACAAATGTGAACATCAAGTGGCTTGGGGTCACGGGAGATCACGTGACCTGAGGTCAAATGGCCAAAGTTTTGAAATGTGTTCAAAATTAAAAACCGATCCCAGATATAAAACGAAGAGGTCTTTGCGATCCTACAGATATGCTATATGTCTATGCTAGGTTTTAAAGTACTGAAGATGATCGCTCTCAAATATTGACCTGCAATGTGACCTATGCAAAATTCTGCAGGCTATATCTCCGAGGTCGCTGCCAGTATGAAGCTAAAGCTTTCACAGATTGATTCAACACCCACGACTACCATATGCACCCACGTAGGTTGAAATCGCTCGCATGGCGGTGTCACCCGTTGGTTGTTCGGTGCTGGACCGCCCCAACTGTTTAAAGGTGGATGATGCCTTTATTATGTGAAATATGCTTTTAGCTTTCACTGTAATTAGGAATGCATTTACGGAATTTTTGACGTGCGAAGAAGTGGCATGTGCGTACTGGATAGCCATAGCACATCACTTCGTGCGTATATTTATGGCTGGAGTCGCCCACGAAATCAGACATAGTTGTCAGGATTGGAAGACGGAGTCTAATCTGAATATTTTGGGGCAGCCGGAGTTAGGCATGGAGTCCACCCAACTTGTAAAAGTTGCCCTGAGGTGGAATGGAGTCAGAATATACACCACCTCTTGTGATTCAGAGTTCATGTCCACTCCGCTGAATTGCAGTTATATATATATATATATATATATATATATATATATATATATATATATATAATTTAAATATATATAAATATATATATATATATATATATATATATATATATATATATATATACATATACATGTATATAATATATAATATATATATAAGTATGTATATCCAATTTTCAGTTTAAAAACACAGGCTATATCAGGTTTGTCCCTTTCCCATTCAGACCCGAGTTGTCTCCCCTTTCTATTCTGATATATCAGAATAGAAAGGGGAGACAACTCGGGACCAATACCAATGCGTAATCTCTGGGACATCCGTAATCTCTGGGACATGGTTATGACCAATACCAATGCGGATTGCCGGGTTTTATTTTTATCCACCACGCTTCGGCCGACGTAATTTGTTCTGATGGCTCAAGCCCTTCATTTGTTCAATGTTCATACATGTGTCCAGCCCAATGACCTGATTAGATGGAATATAATACTGCTTTGGCGCTTATGCTAAATGAGATGATTTTGAGCTTTAGCTGAATACTTCCACCGGCGATCCGTTGACGGATAGGACGTCAGCGAGCCAACACGAAACCAACTTGTGAATAGGTTAGCGGTCACGGGAGAAACGATGACTTTCATCGACGAGTGGCTTGTTTGCTATATGAGGTTCATCATGAACTTACTCCAGCCAGCCAAATGCTGCAAGTGACGGGCAAGCCCAGATGTTGCATATACAGCCCCAGTAAAAGGCTGAGGTCAACGGAGTGTCATCGGGCGTGCCCAGCGTCCTAGGAACGCGAGAATAAAATGTGGTTGGGGACAAGTCGAGTTTTAAGAAAAAGGTAACCGTGTTGCTTCTCACTGGTGACTGGTTCATGGGTCATATAATCACATGGGGAAAACCTGACCATCTGCCAACAAGCCTGTATTTAGCACCGAATGTTGTCTATACGTTTGCGTATATGCAAAAAACTGTTGTTTTTCACTGCCGTGTTCCACATTGTGTGGGCTCGAATCCCGCTGCCAACTGCTGAACCTCTCCCATCACGGGCACGGCGTGAGAAATGCCTACGCTAAATGAACATTGCATGTGAACACGTCCTTAATTAACATATTAATTCTGAGTATTGTTAAATGCTGCTTCTGTTTCATTATCTTTGCGACACCGTTGTGTGGAGGGTGGGGGTCCGGCACGTGAGTTCTGTCAATGACAGGGGAATTCTCCAAACTCAGAGAAACCCTGGTTCGCTGTTTACACGTCGGCCTTTTGGGTTCGATTTTTAGATGCATCACCATGGGGTTAATGTTAAGATTTCACGAAAAATAGGGGGTGCCATGGCGCTCACGCCCCCTGCCTATGCCTTAACGAATGCTCCTATGCCTATGTCTAAATATACACCCGCGGCTATGACGTCGTTTATAATTTCCATCGAATATGAGAATAATGTTATAACAATATGAATATATGATACTATTATATACCTGGCGTATTTTAACGCCAGCCACATTCAGAAAAGAAATGTACAATTGTTGTACCACGGTTGCGGCAGCCAGTACCGAAATAGTGCCCGCGGTACTTGAGTGGCGGCCGGGCTGACAATGTTGATACTTTTCCGCTACCAGGGAATGTTGGCCGAAATGGGCCGAAATTCGATACCAGTGCCGGCACCAGTGAAACGCGCTGATTCTTTGTCGGTATTCATATAACTAGCTTAACGATGAGATCGTTGCAAGACATTGCTAATGTGCAACATATGAAATGGTCGATCTCAGAGTGAGCTTAGGCAGGTGACCTATGATGGATTTTCGGCGCTAAATATCACTTCAAGTGTTAGCGGGAGACTAGGTCCTATGATAGTCATCCGCTCGTATAAGATGACCACAACATATAATTTAAATCTGGGAGAGTGACAGCATTTGGTGGAAGACCTAAAAGCACCGCCAAAGGATCCTAGTACACCCTTCCGGTAAATGTTACGTTACCGTTTCTAATCTAGCCGAATCTACCTAACCATTTACCATTTTATCCCTTCGCCTTTCTGTTCGAACTGCCTGACCGCCAACCCGGCCTTAATTTCCAACCAGCGTGATATTAGTTCTCCAGAGGCTTCATACATTTCACCGATTTAAAGGCGTATTCCAACTTTAGTCAATTTTGTGTGCTTGTGGCGTCAGAAGAGGAACCGCTGTTAAAATATTGCTCACCAATATTACTGCATCGGAACATTAGTTTTGACCGTTGCAAAGGCGCACGAAGATTTGTGCAGCAATCGCGCATGACGTGCTTACCCATGTGTTTGTTATTCTGCAGTTGTGATCGTGGTAACTATTTTGACGCACTGAAGAGAGATATTGATAGATTTGTCTTGGAAAAAGCTAGATATCCGAGATATAGGAGTGGGGATGTCTACGAAGCATTTCGCTAATTATGCATTTTACTGTGTTTGTGCACTCACTTTTTGCTAACATCTAGTTGCATTGGTGTAGACGTTCGTTAGGACCCGTGAACGTACATAAAGGACCGCAAACTTTCAGAGGTGCAGCACACTTTGGGAATGGTCCCGACACATGCGTAATTGCCCGTAAACGCTTGTGAATTCCCGTAGATGTTCGTAATAACCATTTCGGAACTTGAATTCTATAAGAGATATCATCTTGACACTTTCAACGTAAACAGGCCCCCAACCGTCAATAATCCCCACCAGATTTCATGCCATTCGACTTAGAAACAAAAAGTTAGCGGGTCGACCTCTTGAGCGTCCCACCAGAATGAAGGAGAATCGGAAAGCTACCAATGAGTACACTATCTACACTCGGGTAAATTTTATTTAAGAAGTTATTCACAATAGTCGGTCGATCTATGATCCATTGATAATGACTGAACACATCAGGCTCAAAACCAACCATCAGGTACAAAAATATCCAACTTGGATCACAGGACACGTATCTGGTATGAATTCCTCGGCCTCCCACATTTTGCACGAACTCATCGACCTGCCATCTGTTGACGAGAGTTGAACTAGAGGTTCCTAAATTTACCGGTTTGCCACGCCAGTACGATAAGGTTGAAAATGATTTCACGTAGCATATTTTCGCCGAAACGATGTGGACATTGTGATCTGTGGACATTATGAACTGTGGACATTATGAACGTGTGGACATTTTGACCTGTGGATACTATGAACTGTGGACATTGTGAGCTGTGGACATTATGAACTGCGAAGATATTAAACGTGTGGAAGTTATGAACTCGAGCTTGTGGACACTATGAACTGTGGATAGTATGACCTGTGGACATTATGAACTCGTGGACATTATGAACTCGTGGACATTATGAACTCGTGGACATTATGAACTTGTGGACGTTATGAACTTGTGGTACTTATGAACTGTGGACACTGTGAACAGCGGACATTGTGATCTGTGGACAGTGTGAGTTGTGGACATTATGACCTGTGGACATTATGAACTGTGGACATTGTGAGCTGTGGAAGTTATGAACATGTGGACATTGCGAACTGTGGACACTGCGAGCTGTGGACATTATGAACTTGTGGACACTGAGCTGTGGACACTGTGGACTGTGGACATTCTGATATGTCACCCCATAATATAGCCTGTGAAGAACAGGTACCTATGGATATCACATGCTGCTGATAAAGGTAAGTGCAGCACAATGCTCCGAATATCACTGGAGCCATTCCAACGCTAGATTTAGCGACAGTAATCTGGCGTTTTAGCACGCATATTATGCCACTCGCTCAGTGTTGGCGATCAGATTATGCTTGCACATATACGAGATGGTGTGACTTTAGTTCGTATTTTCAGTCATCCGTTTTCGCTGCAGAGAACATTAACATCCACGTCTTTTTGAAGTAACCAAAAGCATCCCACTAATCAGCACGGGACTGTGGTACTCTGAGAAGCCTAGATCGTATAGGCAGACGACAATCGCCGGTACGAGCATTGGCATCCTAGGCTTGGGAGGACAACATTTGCTAGTCGATAGATGTCCTGAATAACTTCGAAATTAATACAGAAGGGAGGATGGAACATCGCAGAACCCTATATGAATATGGACGTAACCTGAACAGAAAATTAGATTCATTTATGGTTATGTAACTGCTGGTTAGTTAATGCAATTACGGCTTGCAATTCGGCGTGTGGCCTCTACTTTATTAGCTCACGCGTACATTCAGCACGTGGGACGTACACACATACAGACACATGCACGTGCACACCTACATTTTCGTACATACATATACATACATACATACGTACGTACATCATACATGTACATGGATATGTATATATATATATATATATATATATATATATATATATATATATATATATATATATATATATATATATATATATATGCATATATATCTATGTACCTACCGAGGAACTATGTTGGTGCGTTCTTTGATACCTGTTTTCACAATGGTACATGTCTTACCTGTATAGGTACCTAAAACGCAAACTGAGAACAATGGCCACAACTGAACCAAGGTACCCTCACCGACCCCGACTGGCGCAATCACAAGACTGCTGGGTAAGTAAAAAAAAAACAGGACAGCGGCTGCCCGCGGCTCGCCACTCTTGCTTACGCAAGAAAAGCCACAGCTACCGAAGTACTAACAGAACTAAAATATTCTCTATCACGTCGCCATTCGCGGTCACACTGTATGGGTCTGTTCCTGACCCTGCTCCAAGCTGCTCCGAGCGACTTGGAGTAGCTACTCTGTGTTCCCCTGTAAGAGAAAAACAGGACAACGACTGCTCGCGGCCCGCGACTCTTGCTTATGCAAGAAAAACGTCGTCTATCGAAGTACTAACAGAAAAAAATCCACTCTGTTACGTCGACATTTCCTCTCACACTGTATATATTTCCATAGGAAATCTTAATAATAATACATTTTAAAATTTCCTAAAATTTAATAATAATTCTTACTAAACTAACTTCCCCTCAAAATAGCAATACGCATGCACTCTTTCGTTGATGTGTTGGCGCGATTCCGCAACGCGCCAGTTTCACCTAGGCGTTTGAGATTGTTTCGCTCGGTCCATACCAGTAAACCTGCGTTCTCTTAGGTTGTGAGCTATACTTATTCCAACAATGTATGAACGGGAGGAGGGAAGCCCCACGCCAATGGGATCGGAAAACCAATCGGTGAGTTATCTGTCGGAATTACTTATAATTCTGTGTTTTATGCTGAGCGCTGTACAGCACATACATAGGCTGGCAAATACGAGGACCCAGGTGAAGAGTGGGGTGGGGTATCTGAACGCTTCTTTTTGCTGTACACCTACCTTTGGATGGTTCCCACATCACGTTTAGCACATAAAGAACAAAAAGATGGTGGTATTCACACATAATGGACATGTATGTACCAAAATAGGCTCTGATCACATAGTTATACTTTTTTGTTTGTACAGAGCTTGTGAAGTTCATAGGCACCATTTTAGGCTTCCAGGAACAATTGGCTTACAGAAACCATGAGAAAGTGCAATATTTTTATTTGCAACTACACCAGAGTTTTTAGTGGATATGAATAACCTGCAACAATAGCTACAGCAAGGTATTCCTGCATAACAACATTTTTGTGTTCAGAATATGGCACACCATTGCAAAGTAATTGTCTTTTAAAGTTGCTCTTTGGAAGTGGTTAGAAGTTTTCATTGAAGGGAACATTAAATATGGATAGCTTGTTGATTTGGTATTTTTGTCTTAAAAGGTGTTTCAGGATTTTTCCCCAATTTTTTTCTATCATAGTATGTTTATGAAGGTGATTTAAAAGATATGACCAATTGTTTTCTTTGGAAATGCTTGTTTCTTGGTTTATCATAGCGAAAACTTCCATAATGTGCCATTTATGCCACACTACTGTTCTTTGTGCCATAATTTATCCATCCCTCACCTGGTGCTTCTTGGACGTGACTAACAAAAAAATTCAACACTGCATGTGGTTGATTCAACACTAATCTACCTAAAAAATGTTTAATTTCCACCTCTGCCACGTAGATGGCACACCACCATCATTCCAAAATAATGCCAAAAGAGACTGAACAGGCTGCACAGTTCCAGACCATGACATGCATGTGACTTCACAATAAACATTGTGGTTGTGTTTTTAAATGAAAATATATAGGTTTATATTAATTTAGATGAGAGTAGATTATATTATGTTAGGTTAGGTTAGGTTAGGTTAGATTTTCCTATTTAATTATTAATTCTCATAGTATTTGTTGGAAGTCTTGAGGCAGGACAGGACTCGGGAGAAGCTCACTCATCAATATAACTTCTGCATCTGCTCACTAGTGTGAAAATGGTTTCAGTGCATGCAGGTTGGGACCCAGTCCCAGTGTTGGAAAAACTGGAGTTTGTTGGTGTCATGCATACCAATACATTTCGTACTCCAGGATTGTGACTAGACTAAATTAAATATTTTGTACTCCAGAAGGGAAAACGAAGAACAACATTGTTTGGTCGAGTGCTACCACTCAAAGTCCATACCTGACAACTGGCAGTTTCCACGACCCCAGCACGCTGACCAGCCGACGTCACTACACATCCTTGAAGGGCAGTACAAAGCGTACAGAGCATGGGCCGTCGGTGTGCTAAAATTCGTAAAGGACCTTACTAAAACCGGCTAAGCACAACTTGCGGAGCTTCATATGTGAAAAGATGCTATATTTGTGTCAATAAAGTCAACAATTAATTCAATATTTATTCAATATTGATTCAATATTGCTTCAATATTTATTCAATATTTATTCAATATTGGTTCAATATTTATCAATATTTAATCTGATATATGACATACTTAGATTAATGAATATCTATTTCATATTATTCTTTGGAAACTTGCGCTGGAGCCTAGAGGTGTTCTATAGCCTTGCGCTGGAGTACTCACCAAGAAGCAACATAAATCTCTAGTTGGCAAATCTGGAAGTACTTGGTGTCACCTGAGTATCAATTTGAAGCCTGGTTTCGCCAGTAAATGCTTTGAATGCGCAATCGAAGGTCGTTTTGTTAAAGGGACAACTTTTTTAGACACATTGAGCCCGTTCAATGCAAGAAAATCATTTCAAATTTCCTAAAATCCACCCCGGAGCAAGCAAGTTCTCTGAGGCGATTACACCAAGAAACCAATATAATTTGTGCACTTTTGCATGACCGTCGCATATTTTTTCATAAATGTGTGCAAAGATAAACATGCACCTTGAAATATAACCACATTTTGGGTTCATCAGTGTCAGTGAAGGGTCCTTAATACATGTTTCCGAAATTTACTCCGACCCATTCCCTGTTCCCCTGCCCCATTCCCTGTTCCCCCGCCCCATGAGCAGTTGTACTTCTAGGGCTGAGGTAGCGAATCCGACCAGCTCTATCGAAGAAGAAAAATAAAACCACCTGTGAGCGATTTTACAGGGACAATTTGTACTCCTGTCTAGCAGCTCTAGATACTCCTAACTCGATCCTTGCTTCAAATAAACATTCCAGACATGAACTAAACAAGTACATGAAGGAACTTTCAATATTCATACGTATCGTTTTCAGTGTTTTTTTTTCAGCTTTTCCATGCAAAATAACTTGCTTGGTGGTGAGGATAAAACTGTTTTAGACTGATTGTTTTAGTATAATCATATATTCCAAGACAATAGTCCATCCATATCCAATAGTCACTTGGTTTTTGCTGTGCCAGGTGTGCACAAGGCCGGCTCACAACAGTGCGCGTCGTGAGCCAGCCTCGGTTGTCTGGTGTGAGTTTGTGAACACATAGGTTAAGTATACTTTTGTTTCCATTTTCTCTACCATTGCTCATGAAGTTGGCTTATAACCTCATCCTTCGCTTATAATTTAACCACAGCCAATTTTGTGGTCTGAGGCAGGGCTGTGCATTATGCGTCGGTGGCAAATCATATGCACAAACTCGGAATAGCTCAAAGGTTGACCGGGTCATGAAATAGATTTTGGGGTGCATGAGATTTTAGACAACAACGGAAGTTAGCAATAATTCAAATTAATTGCGGGTGAACTCAGCTCATTAATTGTGGGACTAGTCCTTTGGAAAAGTGTTTGTTGAAGGATGATCCCGGTGGTGTGGTCCGCCCAAGATGAGTGAGTGCGATTCATCCTGAGCTCTGCCAGGAGAAATGTTATTGGTGTATTCACATTACATCATGCCTATCTATCATAAATATTTGTGAACTTTTGGAATATATCACCCACCTACACTGAGGCAATATGTATAGACTGCAGATATCATGGGTATATTTTTTTGAGTACTTTGGCTACTGAGGGCATTTCCCACAGGCATTCCTTGGCACAATTGCACCTATTCATGACTTAGCGCGACGCAGTGATGTGCCCCAAAACCCAAAAACAACAACTAACCGCGACATATTGCGACTAGCAGTAGCTATATGTACATATATATTGTATGGTACATGCAGCAGAAATGCTAACATTTATTTTTAATTCCATTAAAGCAATACTATCTGGTATTGCAACACATTTTTTCTCAGCAAAGTTTTGACATTGCTTAGTTTTCCAAGATGTTTATGCATACAAAAATGCTAACATTGGTTTCCGTTCCCACTAAAACAAGGCTAATTGTCACCAAGTCAAGCTATTTTGAATCAGCAAAAATCGTACTCCACTACCAAAAAAAAAGAAATCCTACACTGCCCAGTCCCATACCACATAATTCAACTTATCAGGAAACAAGGTGAGTTTATACTTTGTAGATGCCACAGGGTATATCTGAATGGAGTTCACAGTCCCAAATGTGCCAAAGCCTGCAGGTTGCAGCAGAGTGAACTCATTAAGGTACAAACCACTGCAGCATTAGCCAATCAAAGCCTCAGTGCTATACCTATGATGTCATTACACCATAGTGATGTCACTATGAAATCATAAGAAGGGGAAAGGAAGCATTCCTGAAAATGGGTGGTCGCATATTCCGAATCATGTTCACAAACACAGTATCCAAAAGTTCAAAAACACTGTTTAAGATAAATTTATGGTTAAGTTTTGTGTTAAGTAAACTCAGTACAAATACTGGTTCAGCCAACAGAAGCAGCAGTAGATCTATTTGTTTCATGATGCCGTGTCCCAAAATTACTTCACCATTAACTGTGTGGATGAAAAAGAAGTTCTTCAGAATAGTGAAAGACTGGAAAAAAAAAGGATCGCCACTTAGGGATTAAAAGAGGAATGGCTTCACTTCAGTTAGATGCATTTACAGTATTTAGCAGTCATGTGCATGATGACTGCCCATATAAATGTGGCAAACTCGTAAAAACCTAAGACAAGGATGAAATAGCACAATTCCATTAACTGTGAATTTCCAGGCACATCATCAATTATTTTACACTGCATGATGCCCCATGTGTTCTCTTCCTCTATATGTATACAAAATTAACACCTTGACTTCCAAACTGAATGAGAATCCTTAGTGATAATCTAAATAAAGACCATCCTCAGATTAACCTTAGCAAATCCCTTAATAATTGCATACATTTGAATATGTCACCCATTAATCACCTATAATTGAGTAAGTAGGCACCTATGTGTCTAATGCCAAACCCTTTCTTCATATTCTAAGTAACGGAAGCCCGGATGATTCTAGTGGCTTTGCTGTACTCATTCTAGCATATATAGCCTGTCCCTAGGAAGAGTTCCATGCCTGTACTTAATATTCCAAGTGGAGTTGCACATAGGTGTGGGGCACATGAAATTGCCTTTCATTTAATTTCCCTCCATAGATCCAGCATAATTTGCTATCAATAATCTTGTGTCACATACCATTGCCTGTATGTATTAATATTTTGAAGGGTAATTTATCATGGTCAATGTCAGTTTGCAACCATTCACATAAAATTAGCACCATAGCATCTGTGACAATGTGCTACCTGGACTCTGGTTACCAAAGGCCCAGGTTCAACACCACCACTGAACATTTCCAAACCTGGCCCAGCAGCAAAACAATGAACAGAGCCATTAGCCATGATCTCAAAAGTCACAAACCACCCAATAACCAAAACATATTGCGAACAGATGATGCACTTCCTCAACATGCACTTCATTTCATTCGCATCCTGCTAGTGGTTGGTTGGCAATAGTAACAATATATAAAGCACTCCATCTGCCCTTCAGTCACAATGTAGATATCTCTGATTCAGTCAGGCTGGAAAACCAGGCTTGTTTATGACCCTGGGTGTGGATGGGTGCAATGTGGCATTGATTTTTGTTAAAAAAATATGAGTTTCATCTGGAGGAAATCATGGTTTCTGAGGTATTGCTATACTAATTTTCCTTCTTTGTTTTTGCTGCATTAAACAAAAGCACTGAAGCCTGTGAGGTGATTTTGGAAGTACAAGCATGTGATGCCTGGTCCAGAACTATTGCACCTTCACTTTGGCTGACATAATAAATTACATTCTATGACATTGTGCTCATTTTGCTGAGAACATCATTGCCAGTTTTAATTACCCACTTATTAGAAAGCAATAAAAGAAAGAAGAGATTGTATATGTGAATTGTGTAACATATGCATCTAATATGTATTCACATTATGTGTCCATGCAAAATATATGTATCAATTTGTATGTATTATGCATGTCCAGTTGCTACAATTTACTAAATACTAATAGCACATATATAGTATATTGTACCCATTGTATTATTATATTACTCTCAGCTTTACCCTACAGCAGGTGATCTTTGCAGTCTGGCTGATGGCTTTATGATTAATTTTTCTCTAATCATAGAATGAGGATCACATAAAATGAAGGTAAGTAATTAAAATGGCAGCACTCCTATTTTTACTCATGTAGATGGAATGCTTGCTGCATATGTTCTGATTTAGTCAATACACTTTTACTATACATATTGTGGTTTGTCAAGAGTAGGCACTACCTGATCTTTAGATATCTACCAGTTTGCCATCTGCCATTGTGTGTCTATTTTTACATCACATTTTGTTCATTTCAGAATGCATCATCAGAAAAGGGGAGTGACAACTATGAAATGTCACGGGTAAGTGAACTTGAGTGAGGTGAATTTCATTTTGCTGAATCCATTTATATTATTTGATTATTATTATTATTATTATTATTATTATTATTATTATTATTATTATTATTATTATTATTATTATTATTATTATTATTATTATTATCATTATTATATTTACACCCTGTTGCCTTTGTGAGAGAAGTTGAACACCTGATAAGTGCAATGTGCAATATGGTGTGCAGTTGTCTCAGAGCTGTGTTGTTTGCATGTATGTGTACTCAAGCATGGAGCAGCTTCATAGTATTATCTTGTTGGGTTTGGAAGATGTGACAACAATGGTCCCCTCAAAAGTTCACAACACTTCTGGTGGGTCAGCTACCTTTGTTCCAGATGTTTGATGGGAGCCCTGTGATGACAGCCAGATATGTGCTGTGCATTGTTGGGTTCAAGTCTGTGGAGTGAATGATGCTACTTCTACTTACTGGTTCTTGCCTTACAGGAAAAATGTATCGAAATACCTCTGGGTGCAGCTTGATGGGACATGAGGAAAGATAGCCAAACTACAGATGATAGTAAATGGATAGGAAACTCTTTGGAATCAGAGACCAAGGATGGCCACCTGGTGGTTGGAGGCTAAAGCTAATCCTGGATAGAATATTGATTTATTCCAGCAGCACATTTCTGCATTACAGAGTAACACATCATTTAGTTTCAACCAATTTATGCATTTTGGAGAAGTCAGGAAACCATGATCCTGCTGCATGATGACCTGTAGTGATAGGGAATTAATTTAAAGCACATCTATGCTTCCATTTCTTTGTTTTGGGAACATTTAAACACATGGTGTGGTGCACTATGTTTATGGAGCATTGTGTGTGTTTTTGTAAGTAACTTATGCGTTTTTGGATCAAGTGAATCATACAATTTGCATTGCATTGCCCAGTTATTTGCTCTAAATCATGCAAAAGAATTTGAATCACTGGTATTTATCCTGTTTGAGCTTTTGTTTGGCTTCAAACATTGGTCAATGGGGAAGCTGTAAATGTACCAATTTTAACCTTCATGTGCAGCTCTGAAACTAAAGGTTTTGGCTCGTGGATGTCCAATTTGAGGCTGAGGACCAGTCTGAAACAGGAGTTGTGTCACACAAAATATTGCAATCTTTACCTACCTGGTACCTGGTACATGGCTCAATATTTTCAAAGGTCACCAATGTTTTGGGTTGGTGATATGTGACATGTATTCAACATGTATGCACGTTTGTCATAATGATTGAGAAAGGAAAAGTAATTATGCAACATAAATGTCAAATTGTATTGCTATCCTTGCACACAGTGCTTGTTTCATTCTGTTTTTGTTGATTTGGCTTATAAGCACCTGTATATTTGCATTTTGCCATGTAACATACAGCCTTGCATCACCTGTTTTAGGCACATGCTCATGATACATTTATTCGCTTATGTTTTCATTAGTGTATGCTACCTAGTCCAGCATATCATAGAACATGCTATCATATGATATTTATGATATGTCATATGCTTGCATGTAATGCAGGCAGAAAAACTACCATTTGCTGTTGCAAATGCCTCCTCATAATTTTGCATTCCATCTCTTACTTGGAAGAGGTGGAGACAGATTAACAGATCAACCCACGACAGATCGTCAAAGGCCCGGCACCCTCATCTCTCACATTTGGACCAAATTGTTCTGTGGGGTTATGCTATGCCCGGGATCCATCTGTATAAATTTTACTTCGATCAGGTCAACGGTTCAGGAGTTATAGCCTGGGGAATTTTTGGAAGGTCACTGCATGATTATGTTTGATGGCCAATAACTATGTTAAATATCGTTCAAAATATTAATATCCAGATATTTTTGAATTCACAGGTCAAAAGAATCTAATTCCGACAAACTATACAAACGACGCGTGGTAGAAGGCTGATGCAGCTATAATTCCCCATCCTGTCAAGCTTTTTCGATGGGGTATCCGTCACCTACGCATGATTAGTTCTCCGATTGTCCGATAGATGTCGCAGTATCGGTCGGTGGTCGCCAACATCAAAGTGCCGCCCGAGAGTTTCCGATCCGTTTACAGTTATCCGTCCATAAAATTTGGATTTTTTGCTTCTGCTTTGTACCTAAAAATTCTTATCTGTGCTAGTCATTTCAACAGCTCAAGCTCAATCAGCTTGGGATTGGCTGTGGATATGTCGAACCTGGTTTGGAAATCGCTTGACATTTTCATCGTGGAGGGAGTGTACAAACTAGAGACCTGTAAACATCTCAGGCGATTCTGTCTTTTCAGTTGAATTGTTGTGACAATTTTTTTTTGGGTATTATTAACAAGAACACGAAACCAGCTCAGAGATTATGCTTGCAATATCATGATATCATGAAGGACTTGACTTCTGATTGAATGACCTGATACAATGATATCCAGAGCAGCAAAATATTGGTATGTGTATCAATACATTGTGTAACCAGTAAGCCAATTGATTCATTACTGAAACTGCGACGTGAACTAGCATTGTTTCCAAGCTTACTATGACATACTTTTGACACCTGTCGTGATGTCATGTTTGGCACTTTTCAGGAGAAAGACCGATCGAAGCGGTTCGATTTTCTGCTCAGGCAGACGGAGATCTTCGCACATTTTATGTCGGCGGCAGGTCGGCATAAGCCATCTTCTCCGCTCAAAGTGAAACCAGGCCGGCCCAGAAAAGTGCAGACAGATGTACAGGATGGAGAGTAAGTAACCAAGAGTTGAATTATGCTTTCATCTGCAGCAACACACCTTGGGTTTTAGTGTGTGTGACCTTTTGATGCATGCACACTGCAAACTGAACTGTCATTTGCCTGCAAGCACATTGCTTATAAGTGCTGTATGAACCTAGGAAGTAGCAAATGGTGTGGTAAATGAGGAGTGAGGTAAAGGAGAATGCCGTAGAAGCTCGATGCAAATATTCATACTGCATTACCATTGCATTTAATGACAACAGTCAGCTGTGTTCCACGCTGTCGAAAAAATCAACCGTCACATGTGTTTAATCTTGCTGTCATCGATGCCTCTTGTATGTGCATGTAGAAGAGCTTTTCATAGAATAGTCTACTTACCGACCCGTCGCTCTCGTCCCCGGCCGCCCACCGACTCGCCGCTCTCGTCTCCTGTCGCCCACCAACCCGTCACTGTCGTCTCCTGTCGCCCACCAACCCGTCACTGTCGTCTCCGGCTGCCCACTGACCCGCCACTATTGTCTCCTGTCGCTGACTGACCCGCCGCTCTCGTCCCCGGCCGCCCACCGACTCGCCGCTCTCGTCTCCTGTCGCCCACCAACCCGTCACTGTCGTCTCCGGCTGCCCACTGACCCGCCACTATTGTCTCCTGTCGCTGACTGACCCGCCGCTCTCGTCCCCGGCCGCCCACTGGCATAAAGACATAAAGACATTAAATATTAGCGCAACTATGAGCCACAAGGGCCCTTTTGGTTGCACTCTGTACACTCAGCCAGTTGCCCACCAAATCTCCCAATCAGCCCTCCCTGTAATACTGAAAAGCAAGCCTTCTATTCTTATAATGATTGTCTATCCTGTTTTTAAAGATGTTCAATGTGTTGCTGCTGACAATGGTTTCTGGCAGCTGGTTCCAGTGTTCTACTACCCTGTTGGTGAAGGAAGTCTGTCTTAACCTTGTTCTGCTGTGGTTAACTTTAATTTTGAATGCATGACCTCTAATTGCATCATTTTTGTTCAATACAAACATTTCCCCAAGATATCCCCTCTCCAAACCATGGACAAATTTAAAGACCTCGATGAGATCTTCCCTCAGCCTTCTATATCTAAGTGAACACACATTCAATTTCTTCAATCTTTCCTCATATGCCAGGTTGCTTATGCCATTAACCATTTTTGTAGCCCTCTTTTGTACTCTCTCTAAAAGCCAACAATCTTTTTCATAGCTTGGAGACCAAACTTGGATGCAGTATTCCAAATGTGGCCTGACGTATGCACCGTAAAGCTTCCTGATCACTTCCTCACTTCTGTATGATACCTTCCTATTTATTTCCCCGAGCATTCTCAGTGCCTTCTTCCTGGCTTCCTTGGTCTGTTCTGATGCCCCCAGTTTTGTGTTTAGAATAACACCTAAATCCTTCTCCTGTTGAGTCACTGATAGCACTTGGCCACCCATCAAGTATGGAGCCTTCATATGCTGCTTACCTACATGCATGCTTTTGCACTTATCAAAGTTAAATTTCATTTGCCATTCTTCGGACCACTTCACAAGTTCGTCGAAGTCTTTTTGCAGCGAGATATGCTCATCTTGACTTGTTATTGCCCTAAAGACCTTGAAATCATCCGAAAACTTAAAAAACTTTACTGCTTATGCCACTTTCAGTGTTATTTACAAATATAATGAACAGTACTGGCCCCAGTACTGACCCCTGGGGGACTCCACTAAGAACATTTTGCCATGATGACTTTGTACCACAGTGATAAATTATTCATGAAATAGGGTGGAATATACCACTTTCTGAACATCGAATTAACATCCTTGTCCAAGAAGAATCGACATCTTGGTCCTTTATGCGTGCTTATGAAATCCTCATGTTTCCTTTCTAACAATATGTTGTTTATAAGTATCATGTTCATGCCCTCAATAAGGAATGGTGATACACGAACATTTCGCAACGCAATTTCAGGTCAAGGGATTATCTGTGATGCAATAATATGACATGCAATACCAGTTTGTAGCAGAGGTATTATTATCTGGATCCAGAATATAGCTCTTCCTAAATTATGAATCAGGTACAGTCATAAATGCTTACACCATTGGTTCAAATTGGAGTCTGAAGGACATTAAAAGCACTTTAAATGACATTATTCCATGCCAGATTTCGACATCCTACTGCGCTTGTTTCGACATCTCACACCTAACGAAAAACTAATATTTGAACCCTGTTGTACCACTTAGCATCACTCTTTGCTGTCTATCTGAAAGCCACAACTCTATCCATTTTAAGATGATACCTGCAATATCATGGGACTGAAGCTGTATCATTAACTGTTTAAGGGGTACCTTGTCAAAGGCCTTACTAAAGTCAAGATATGCTACATCAACCTGATTTCCCTGATTAAATTGTTCTGTGGTGAAGTTCAAAAAGTCCAAGAAGTTTGTGAGACACGATCGTCCTTTTCTAAACCCATGTTGAGTATCTTGAATCAATCTGTTACCTTCCAGATAACTAACTATTCTATCCTTGATAATTGATTCGAGTACCTTGCAGACTAGGGATGTGAGACTTACTGGGCTATAGTTTTCAACTTTACCTCTTTCTCCTTTCTTAAAAATAGGAACTACATTTGCCCTTTTCCAATCGGTTGGAATTTCATGTTATGAAACTGATCAACAAAATATTATACTAAGTGGAAATGCCAGTTCCTTTTCAGTTTCCCGCAACACCCTAGCATAAATATCATCAGGTCCTGCTGCCTTGTTTGGCTTTATTTTCCTGATATGATTGTAAACAACATCACTATCAATGAAATCAACATCAGTTATCAGATCACATGTCACTGAACTATGGTATGCGGTCGGCAGATTGGTCATATCTTCCAATGTAAACACTGATTTAACACAGTAAACACACCGATGGCCCTCTGCTCTCGTCTCCGGCCGTCCACCGACTTGCCGCTTTCGTCTCCTGTCGCCCTCCGACCATCCGTTCTTGTCTCCTGTCGCCCTCCGACCCGCCGCTCTCGTCTCCAGTCGCTCACCGACCCGCTGTCCTTGTCTCCTGTCGCTCTCCGACCCGCCGCTCTCGTCTCCAGTCGCTCACCGACCCGCTGTCCTTGTCTCCTGTCGCTCTCCGACCCGCCGCTCTCGTCTCCAGTCGCCCACCGACCCGCTGTCCTTGTCTCCTGTCGCTCTCCGACCCGCCGCTCTCGTCTCCAGTCGCTCACCGACCCGCTGTCCTTGTCTCCTGTCGCTCTCCGACCCGCCGCTCTCGTCTCCAGTCGCTCACCGACCCGCTGTCCTTGTCTCCTGTCGCTCTCCGACCCGCCGCTCTCGTCTCCAGTCGCCCACCGACCCGCTGTCCTTGTCTCCTGTCGCTCTCCGACCCGCCGCTCTCGTCTCCAGTCGCTCACCGACCCGCTGTCCTTGTCTCCTGTCGCCCTCCGACCCGCCGCTCTCGTCTCCAGTCGCCCACCGACCCGCTGTCCTTGTCTCCTGTCGCTCTCCGACCCGCCGCTCTCGTCTCCAGTCGCTCACCGACCCGCTGTCCTTGTCTCCTGTCGCCCTCCGACCCGCCGCTCTCGTCTCCAGTCGCCCACCGACCCGCTGTCCTTGTCTCCTGTCGCTCTCCGACCCGCCGCTCTCGTCTCCAGTCGCCCACCGACCCGCTGTCCTTGTCTCCTGTCGCTCTCCGACCCGCCGCCCACTGACCCGTCACTGTCGTCTCCGGCCGCCCACCGTCCCCCGCTCTCGTCTCCGGCCGCCCACTGACCCGCCGCTCTCATCTCCGGCCGCCCACTGACCCGCCGCTCTCATCTCCGGCCGCCCACTGACCCGCCGCTCTCGTCTCCGGCCGCCCACTGACCCGCCGCTCTCGTCTCCGGCCGCCCACCGTCCCGCCGCTCTCGTCTCCGGCCGCCCACCGTCCCGCCGCTCTCGTCTCCGGCCGCCCACTGACCCGCCGCTCTCGTCTACGGCCGCCCACCGTCCCGCCGCTCTCGTCTCCGGCCGCCCACCGTCCCGCCGCTCCTGTCCGCAGTCACCGACACCGGATGACTGAGCAGGACGAGGACGAGGAGCTGCTGGCCGAGGCCGGCAAAGGCACCAGGGCGATCGTTCGCTTCGACGAGTCTCCGCACTACATCAAGGGTGGCACCATGCGTGACTATCAGGTGATGTGTTTAAGCGACAGCTACGGACTGACACGAGCTGCTCGATTCCGTCCTTGACGATCGCAACTGACTACTGAAGGAGACTGCATGTGCCGACTGGTGGTGTGCTGCCACCGGGTGTGCCAGCCATACGCGCTAGCCTGTGTGCCTCTGCTAACCGACGCACCCAGCGCGAGCTGTTCGTGTCCGTTAGTGACGGGCACGAATAACTATGAAGAAACAATGTGCCGACTGGTGGTGTGTGACCTCGTGCCAATTACACCTGAACCCGCGCCGTCTCTCCGGTCAGATCCTCACACCCCGTCTCGGGGGTGGGGGTAGTAACCGCCCATAAAATCCAAACTAAGCGTTGCACGGAAACGAAAGAGGTGTCATCGGAAAGCGCTCGACGAGTAGGGTCCGGATCCGCTCCCAAAACCCCCAAAAGTAACGTCACCAGGAGGGCGAAATTTTCACTTTTCACGACTTGCATTATGCTTCTGGCTCTGGGGTGTTCATTTTGTGGGATATATGAAAAACAAAATTTATTTGGAATGAGGAAAGGACGGTGAAATCGACCAGGGCCATAAAAGTTTTGCCTCCCCAATTTTTTGTTTGTTTTTGTTTGAAATTTGAAAATTTTGAGTTTTCCAGTTTTCTTTAATTTTACTGTTCTAATGGGTAGAGCAGACCTAGAAACGTTGTTGGAAGTCAACTTGGCCCAATAAATAAATGCTTACTTTAGCCAGAATATTCTATTTGAACCACAATTGGCAAATATGCAAAATTTATATGAAGTCAAAAACCGAAAAATGAAAAATTTCACTCGTAGTTTTGTTGCACCCCTAAAGATAAGCAATCGCCGAGTTTCATTAAAATATATGTATCCGTTAAAGCGTGATGACTGGTTGAACTTTTGTGAAGGTGACTTCACTTGCCCTTGACTAACTCGTTGACCGTAGATGGTCTGACTTCAAAATTTTTTAATAACATGCCAAATTGATGTGGGAAAAGATATGGCACATTTGGACCCATTGCCGCGCGCCGTTCGTCCACTATCCGCGAAAAACCTGATGGGGTGGGGGGTTGAAGACCCCCCGAGACGGGACGAGTTAACCTGTGTGTCCCTGCTGGCCGACGCTTCCAGCACACGTGTGGGCCGACGATTGACAGTACCTTGTCCACCAGCTGAGTCGCGCGCCTATCCCCGCTCCTGACCAGCTTCGTCGTGCTGTCTTAGCGGAGTTAGTGGAGCAATTATATTCCTGGTGTGTCCTGGTTGGCTGAAGCGTGTTTGATGTGGTCGTAGTTTTCAGGATTTCAGGTGTCCAAGACGAATTGGTCTACTTTCTTGCATGATTAGTAGGGTACGCATTTAATTGTGTTTCTGCAGTAATCATGTAGTTTGCTCATTTTTGCTATCGAGTGGTCTTTCCATTGATCATATCGACGCGCCGTAAAGCCCAAATAACTGATTGTCTACCTACATATCTAATTAACTAACTAATCCACTACTCATAATTGCATCGTGCATTGGCATACCAGCAGACCGGACACCCAGACGAAACGTATGATTCATATTATCACGCGGAAACGAAGTGTCTGTATGCAATTGGGAGCACCGATTTCCGCGCGCTGTCACGGACAAGACATTTGACTGGCTAGCTTCCAGGACAGAACTTGGGAGACACGACACACAAATTTTGTCGCTTAGGTATCACGCTTCTTTGAGTTGGCAAGCGTGCCGTTGCTTCGCCAGGCTACTGACACCTGATGTCTTCTGACGCTTGGCCCAGCTACTGACACCTAGTCAGCCTACTAACAGTTGGCGACTTCTGACGCTTCGTTCGGTTACTGACATTTGGTCACTACGGAGGTGATGGGGAACGCCCGGCGTGCGCCCAGCACCCGCTCTCGGTCGATCAGCAGCGAGTTGGTCTTGATCTGCAGCTCGTCTTCCATCTTGTTCCTGCGGCGAATCAGCGCCGCGATGGACGCCTCGGTGGCGGCCAGCTTCTGCTTCAGCTGGTCAATGCTGCCATACAGGTCGAACACCTCGCCCTGCAGCCGAATGGTGGCGTTGTCGCGGCACAGCTCCATGCAGGGTCGGTGCGTGCGCCGCTCCAGCCGCGTGTGCGCCACCTTGAGCGGCGGACACTTGTCGCCGAGCGCCCTGTGCAGCGACTGGCGGTACTTCTCCTGGTCGGCGAGCTCCTGCGCGAGTCGCGACAGCTCCGCCTGTATGCGGTTCTTCATGTCGGTGGTCTGCTGGATACGCTGCGCCAGCGCCTCGTTGGTGTTGTTCCACGCCTGCCACAGCTCGTTGACGGACGCGGCGATCGTGCTCTCGGCCTCGGCGCGCAAGCGCGAGCTCTCGGCGCGCGCGTTCTGCGACCGCTGCACCAACCGGACGGTGTAGTCGAGCCAAGACTCTGGTGTGCTCATGGTGCGGTCCCACTGTTCGATCCCCGGGTACAGTGCGATGCCCGGCGATGAGTTGTTGAGGCCGTGCGCGTACTTGTCGATGTTCAGCGACGAGAACTTGTCGAGCGCGTCACGCTCCAGGCAGTTTCTGGAGTCGCGTAGTTCTTGCAGTGTCTGTGCAATTCTCTCCAACAGGCGGCACATGCGCGCCTGAAACTCTTTGATCACCCCTACTTCACGGTTTAGTCCAATTTCGACGCAGTCGTGCACGAGATCGATGCCCATTCGCTGCTCTCGGGCGTACAAACTTTCCTGATCAATCTTCAGGGGATTTTCTAGTTCGCGGAGGAGACACTCGGCTTGTCGCTTCATTTCTTCCATTTTGGTGGTTTCGATCACATTCGCTTCCAGCTCGTGAAGGACCTCGTTTCTCCAGTAGCTGACGTCCCCTACCCTCTCTCCGAGGCGTTGCGTGGAGTCTCGCTGCCCAAAAGTAGTCAAGCAGTCGGTGTTTCTCATCGTTCGTAGTGAGTCACATCGCACTTGTTCCCCTATGTTCCGGTCTCCATGTGAATCGTTGAGATTATCGAAGTTCGTCTGCTGCCAGTCGGCCATAGTATATTTACTGTGAAATGATTTCTGAGGTGTAGACCGAATTGGTGGGCATAGGGGGTGCTTGCCCATGGCGGTGCGTTCCCAGAGCGACGACGCGTTCGCTGGAATAGAAATCCCTGGTATGTACTTGTCCACGGCAACATTAGGTCGAAATGCATAGTTGTACGGCGACCCATCCCCCAAGGTCTTAACATTCTCTCCGCATCGGCAGTCGGTTACGTTTCTATTTTCAGTTTTGAAGGTCGTAGTCATTGTTGAACCTAGGTTATTGCCAGTCTAGTCAAGTTATCCTAGTCTAATGCATTCATTAACCAATTTAGCCCCAGTCAAGAGCTACCTTAAATCACTGGCATGCGTGTATTTTGTCATGACGTTCGTGAAATCGTGTGCTTATGATCGCACGTGATATTATCTAAAAATACGCCTCCTACTGAAGCGTGCGATTGGACACAATAGTAAATACAAAGGTTTTTGGATGATTCTTTGACTTCTCTGGATTATAAAGATAGATGTTGGAAAAGGTTTCGGCTTGTCTCATCAAACCTTCAACGAACCATCATGGGTATATCGGGCGATGGCGAATGCAATACAAACGATCTAATTTGGATCGTTCGATCGATGGATCTCGATCGTTTATGTCGTGTTCACCATTGTTCGATGCACCCATGATTGTTCGTTAAAGGCTTGACAAGATAAGCCAAAGCAGAAACCCATATCAACATCTAAATGCAGAATCCATGGAAGTCCGAGAATCGTCCAAAACTAAAGATTCATATGGATAGAATAGCTTCCAACGACCTCATACAGGAATACCAAACACTAACACCTCGCGTACAATAATTGTATTGTCGTCTTTTTGTTTCCATTCCATAATGCGATTGTTCTGTTTCTTATCACTTCACGAATGTGCATGAGTGTTCATTTCATGGCATCATGTTCTGATATAATATCAGTTCCAAATTATTTCGATATTAATTTACTAAGTCCTGCAATTTTTGTTGCTTTTCATGCTCTCATTTTATGATACCATGCTTCCTGTGTTCTTTTTTTGTTTCTTTTCATGCTCCAATGATGCATTACTCGCCGTTAAATACACGTATAAATATTTAACTTGATTTTTTTCTTGATCGTTTTCCTTCCTTATTTAATTCTGCTGTTGTCCTGCGATTACAAATCTACTCGTCATTTCCGACATAATCAACAGTGATGATCGCAGTCACATTTTCGGTATTATCAGCCATACTCATCCGTCTAAACGGCTCCGTTGAAAGTCATGCCCATCTGTCAACTCACGCAATCATATCTCCAACGAATACATGTCAGTCATTGTGGCATTCTGTTGAGCTTTGATATCAGATCCTCCATATATCCCCAGAGGCGTTGCCCCCCTTTTGAACCATGCATGCATTCCTTTCAATCTCCATGTATCCTTGTGAGCAATTCTATCGGCGTTGCTTAGTTACCAGTGCTTTTTTTTTGGTACATCTACACAAGCTGTTTTTCATGAGTTGAAATTGAATTATGATCCAACGGCTCAAATATGACGTTCTGCTACGTAGATTCTTGGTTTAACTGCAGTAGGCTTTAATGCTCCATAATATCTACGTTGGTGAACAAAGTCGTAGGAAGCGTGATGTAATTTCAGTAGCTGGGCGTGCATTGTATTTACCGCTGTCCCTAGGTTTATGTAGATTTAGTAAGTTATTTATGATTATTGTTTTTACGTTATTTACGATCCAACTATCGTAGACTCCCATCATCCGTCACGGCGTGTGCCCACTCGTGTATCTTAATCCAAAATAATGGGCACTGTTGTGTTGGGAACTCTCGGTACTTCTTGCGCAGTGCCTGGCCTCTGGAGTGAAGCGAACAAGCAGGCATCAGGGTGCATACTGTATTTGTCTCTGCTGCAAATCGGGGCGTGCTGCCATATATCTCAGGTTTGGCAGCGCAACTCGGGAAACAAAGAAGGAATAGGTAATGAAGGAAATGTTAACAAGAACACAACAGGCACCTGTTGTGGCACAACAGGTCCTGGCATAAAACCACTACTTGCGTTTCTTTTCAGTTCGTGATAATACTGCATGAGCTTTTTCTGCCAGGTTATTAAAAACATTTTGATTACGGATCGAGTTTTGCCTGGATGCCATTCAAATACGTCGCAATGTCGACGTATTTGAATGGCATATGGATTGCATGCTTCATCGAAGCTTCTTTATATTATTAATATTCTGTTTTCTACTGTGCTTTGGCCTCCAAAATTATAGTGGTCGCTGTTGGTAAACGTATAAATATTTTAGCTAAATTTTGATGTTGCTCATCGTTCAGTTTATATTATCAACAGTGATCTATTATTTCTCACCACAGATTCGTGGTCTCAACTGGATGATAGGGCTATACGAGAACGGCATCAATGGTATCTTGGCTGACGAGATGGGTCTCGGCAAGACACTGCAAACCATCTCACTGCTCGGGTAAGTAGGAGTAGAAATACGGCTACTATTCTCCTTGTTTGTACTTCTCTTGAGTCGCTCTGCTGTGCAATGGATATCATTCGTTGTCGTCTGGCAGTACCAGTTCCTTCAATCATTGACATGCTCCGGAATCTCAAGACTATTTGAACCCACTAGTTGTGTGCTCCTTAATGCACTGCTGCATTTGTCCCTGCCTTGCCCTCAGCGACTGCAGCCATCTCCTCTCACCTTCTCCATTTCCTGTAGTAATCGTTCGATTGTCCTCGCCCCACAGTAACGCCGGAGCAGACGTTCTTGTCGAAGTACGTCGGCTGTGATCGCCAGCGCCATGATGGTAGTGATCGTGATCTTTTTCTTCTTCACAGCTACATGAAGCACTACCGCAATGTGCACGGACCGCACATGGTGATCGTGCCCAAGTCGACGCTGTCCAACTGGAAGAACGAGTTTATGCGCTGGTGCCCCACGCTGCGTGTCGTGTGTCTGATCGGCGACCAGGAGACCCGGGTAAGTGCGGACTACAGGACGCCACTGACCCGGGTAAGTGCAGGGCCAGATTGGACCGGTGAGGCCTGGACAGGGAGCTGACCTTGGCCGATGTAGAGCAGGAGCTAGTCCCAGTGAGTGCGGTCAGGGAAGTATCATGTCTGGTGGTGCACATGGGACACTTGCGGTTGGTATAGGGCGTGGCAAACCCAGTGGGTCCTAAACAGGGTAGGCACCCTGGCTGGCAGTGAACATAGGACAGTTGCGGTAGTTTTAATAAAGACAATATCGAGGTTTTATATGGGCATTGGCGCTTCACCGAATGTAAATTGAGCCCCGCCGGGCGTATTTAATTATTTTGCGTTGATCTGTTGCGAAGTTTCATCACTCGGAAACTTTCATTGGGCGTTTATCACTCGTTTCAGTAGTAGGATTTTCGTCCAGAAGCTAAAGGATGTGGCCAATAAGCCACTCTGATTTCGTAGCCGGAACTGGGTTATCTCCCAACCACAACTAACCATTCAAAGACTGGATAATTTCATTTGTTGCTTGACGCGCAGGAGAGTCCACAAACACATCACCACCACGATCCACAAACGCATCGTGTATGTGCCGGTGTTAGTATCGGCTTTATTGTCGGATTTACGGGTAATTTGGATTACCTGCCATCCAGCATTCATGTAGCCGTGCCTATGTAAAAGGGAGAGAAACCGGACATGTAGGATATCCTGTTCATTGAGGTGCATGTACCCACAGTTGTTGATTTAGGCAGGTAAGTTCAAGGGCAGTGTTGTATTTTCACTTCTCGGTCTTGGATTCGGAGTGTATAATTTTTTGGCTTGCCAAGGTGTGGAGTGTATAATCTTGAGAAGCACTATGCTATGGGGTGTATAATTCCCCAGTTTGCCAAATTATGGGGTGTATATCGAAGCACCAATTAACTCGTCCCGTCTCGGGGTCTTCAACCGCCCCCCTCAGGTTTTTCGCGGGCAGCGGACGAACGGCGCGCAACAGCGCGCCCAAATTTGGCATACTTTTTCCCCACATCAATTTGACATGCTGATTCATATTTTTTAGGTCAGGTCATCTAGGGTCAAATAGTCAAGGTCAAGTGAGGTCACCTCCAAAAAGTTCAATCAGTCGTCACGCTTTAACGGATACAGATATTTTAATGAATCTTTCAGCGTTTGCTTATCTTCAGGGATGCAATAAAACGTACGAATTAAATTTTTCATTTTTTTTTCTCGGTTTTGACTACATATAAATTTTGCGTATTTGCCAAATTGCAGTTCAAATAGAGGACTCTAGCTAAAGTAAGCATTTTTATATTAGGCAAGTTGACTTCCAACAACGTTCCTCTGTCTGCTCTACCTATCGGAAAAGGAAAATTGAAGAAAACTTGAAAACTCACAATTTTGAAATTTCCCAAAAATAACTCTTTTTTTTGGGGTGAGGTGGGGGGAAATTATAACCCAGGTCGATTTCGCTGTCCTTTTCTCATTCGAAATAAAACTTTTTTCATGTATCCAAAAATGAACCCTTAGAGTCAAAACATAATGCAAGTCGTGAAAAGTCGTGAAAATATAGTCCCCCTGGTAACATCACTTTTGGGAGGAAATTATTTTGGAGGGTGGACCAGGACCCTACTCGTCGAGCGCTTTCCGATGACACCGCTTTCGTTTTCGTGCGATGCTTAGTGGATTTTAGAGGGGGGCCTTCAAACGCCCCTCCCCCGAGACGGGTTGGGAGGATTTGACCGGAAAGACGGCGCGGGTTAATGGAGTATATACATTTTATAAATAACGAAGTGTATGCATTTTGAAAAAATGCAGTTATATTTCCTGGAATTAAGAATAAAAAAAAACCCGGGGGCCTCGGTACTTAGATGGTGAAGCGTGGGACTCGAATCTCGCGGCCCGCGGCATTTGCAGAGTCCACCCACGACCAATCGGTGTGATAGGTTGGCGACGCTATACAACCTTGCGGTTGAATGCGTCGTAAAATAACCCGAGATTCTTCTTCAAGAATAAAACGCCTTCAAGTCATTTGTTAGGTTCCTATCCTAGTGTCTCACAGGCAATCAGATGGGGTCCACCACACATCGTCGTCTGAAGTCATCCACGTTACGTGGATGACTTATAAGGCAACTTCCTGAGCAATGGTAGAGAAAATGATCACAAAAGTATACTTAATCGATGCGAACGAAGTTTATATATCAATACCTGTCACTCCTGACATACCAACACCGCACAACTAATACAAATTCACAACATGTCTCAAGAGCAGGACGTTCGTGCACCGGATAATATATGATAGGGTCTAAAATGTTTCTTCGGGATATGGGTTTCGGAATATATAATGGTTTAAGGAAAGTTATACTAAAACAATCCGTATAAAATCTTGTATTCTCTCGACCATCATTTTTTTTCTTCAAATAAGAGCAGAAAAAATGTATTGAAGTAAATTCTTATTAATATTAAATGTATTTCGATGCACTTTTTAGTTCATGTCTGGGATGTTTAGTTGAAGCAAGGAATGACTTGGAAGGATCAAAAGCGACTAGACGGGCGGGTAAATTGCCGCTGTAAAACAGACTATCGTCACGGACCAGTGGAAATTAGCGTCTCATTTCGCACCATGATTGCTATGAAATACCAAAAAATGAAAATATGTTACAGGAAACCGCCAAGAGAATTACCGGAAACTTTTTTCTCAATTAATAATAATCAGGATTATGGGAAGAAATTAATCATTGCATCATAATGAGTCTTATAAGATTGTAGAGGATTAGGTCGACACACGCAAATCTGAATTTGTCCGGAGTGGGGAAACCTCGCGATCGGAGTGGCATGCATACAACTACTCCCGCTTGTTGATGAAATTCGGAAACAATATGAGTCTTGAAATCGAAAGAAGGTGACATTTCTGTTTCTATGGATCTTCATTTTTGAGCAGTGTTAGCAGGTTTTAGGAACGTTTTGGTACCATTCAAGCATTTTTAATGTGGAAAATCCCTCCGATATCTTTTATGTATATCGCTCCTGACTGCTTAATAATATAAATATCAACGGTTTTATCCATCCCATTTAATGCAGAACATATCATTCTCCAAAGAAGCAAAAAGAAATGCATTATCCGTGGCTTTTCGTGGCAATGTTTTAAATAGCTCCGGCCGGAGTTGGAAATGGAGAGCGGTGAATCCATTGAATCCAAGAACGGACCTTTGTACGCGGTCGGACTGGTAAAGGCGAATTCCTTTATTTGGTTGGGGAGCGTAGTTATTTTTTATTCAACAAAGGATTTTCTTTAAAGGTCTTCGGTGCTATCCGGATGGAATTGACTGCGTGTTTGTCTCGAGGTTTGAGAGTTGGTATTACCTGACTATGTAGGTACCTACCTACTTACCTATATGAAATATCTTCACGGTTATTCGAGTTATTGATTTAGATAAACCAAAGCTGTAAGCTTGTGTTGTGTGACGGGATATCTTTAGATAATACAAGGAGCAGGACATGATAATATTAAGTGCTGCGATGTTTTGCAGACAAGCGTAGTAATGAACAAAACTGATTGCTTTGCTTTTGCCTGGACAATCCTGTTTTCACGTACCACATTTTGAAGCGTGAATGCTTTTCTTTCAAAATGGGAGCTGGGCCTCTTCAGTGCACATTGACTGCAGATATTATAGATATGCATGCATTCAAGCATTATTTGTGCATTCATGAAATGGTCAGGGAATTGTTAGGTGCATCCTGTCCCAATTCTCCATCGAATGCCATTATACTTTTAACATTTCTGGTCTCTGACTCTGAATGGACAAATTTGCAGTTTAAGGTGATTTAATTTCTTGATTTTTTTTTTTGCAATGATTCATTCATTGGATGGCAAAGGTTCCAAAAAAGGGCCACTTTTCTAACGCTGTTCAAGGGTGAGAAATGTTGAGCGGTGGAGGGGACAGTGGGCTCCCCGATCCTATCGGTACAAAATAATCCATCCGGTGGGGGGATAGGGTCATCTTGTCATTACCCTCCCTGTTATGTTGGCTCCCTGTCAGCCTTTGATGGAGGGTATGAGCTCCGTGCCCCCCCCGGGTCGACCAGTGGGTAAGTTTAGGTAATATGCGGGTGGTAGTTGCGCACACGTTTTAGGTTGTCCAAAGATGGCTACCCATTCCCCGTTTTCATGATTTCGCTGTGTACAATATACTGGAACACTGTCAGAAACTTAAGAAATCAACTGTTTTCCGTGATGGCCCTATTAGTTCGCTGGCTGAGATGAACTTTCTAACCTGATATCGCCCTCTAAGTTAATATTCTTCTTCATCAGTTGTAGATTTTTCTTCATCGGAAACTTAACTTCAAAGGAATTTGAAATCCCTGCTGTGGCTGAGCACAATTCTGAGTATTATGATCAATGATATACCGCCAACAGAACGCCTTTATCCGAGACGTGCTGCTGCCCGGAGAGTGGGACGCGTGCATCACATCCTACGAGATGTGCATCAAGGAGAAATCCGTCTTCAAGAAGTTCAACTGGCGCTACATGGTGATCGACGAGGCGCACCGCATCAAGAACGAGAAGTCGCTGCTGTCGCAGATCGTACGCGAGTTCAAGACGTCCAACCGGCTGCTGCTTACCGGCACGCCGCTGCAGAACAACCTGCACGAGCTGTGGGCGCTGCTCAACTTCCTGCTGCCCGACGTGTTCAACTCGTCCGAGGATTTCGACGACTGGTTCAACACGGTCGAGTGTCTGGGCGAGGACAACGGCTCAGCCGTGGAGCGGCTGCACGCCGTGCTGCGGCCGTTCCTGCTGCGCCGTCTCAAGTCCGACGTCGAGAAGAACCTGCTGCCCAAGAAGGAGGTGAAGATCTTCGTGGGCCTCAGCAAGATGCAGCGCGAGTGGTGAGTGGCGGCGGGGTCGGACGGGCTGAATACTGAGTTTCTCAGTACTGAATAGACATCCTTTCCAGCGACGTATCGACATCGTGCCTGTTGATATGTGCTTATAAAGTCTTCGTGACTCGTTCCTAAAAGTATTTTTCGTATAGATAACATGCTTATGCTCACCACTATGGATTACATAACTATCTCGTGACACAATTCCAAATGCAGAGAATATCAATAATGTGGTATGGTAAACAGCGCGATCTGCTGACAACATGACATTGTAATCGATATCGTTAACACAGGTATACATATGTTGTGTCTGCAAAGTTAAACAAAAACATTTACTGATGATTATTGGACTATTGGCTCAAAATTGAGCACACTGGACTGAAATGATATTTTAATTGGCATGCTTCCATGGGATATTTTACATCTTACTGTACTCGTTTCGACATCTCGTGCCTAACGAAGAACCGTTTTTTACACTGCCAGAGGTGGGCGCCAATCTGGTAGGGGATTCTGGGTCCTTGCGAGCCTTGTCCGTTTGTGACCGGGCGTTGTCTGCGAGACCGCATCGTGCTGCTGGTAGCGTCGTGTCGTCTGGCGTTGACGATCGTTTATCACGCGTGAGGCGTGTCTTCTTGTGCTGCCTTGTGCTCATGCGCCGGCGTGCGGCAGGTACACCAAGATCCTGATGAAGGACATCGATATTGTGAACGGCGCCGGCAAGCAGGAGAAGATGCGTCTGCAGAATATCCTCATGCAGCTGCGCAAGTGCTGCAACCACCCGTACCTGTTCGATGGTGCCGAACCCGGCCCGCCCTACACCACTGACTACCACCTGGTGAGTCGTGCTCCACTGGCTTCCACCAGATTAGTCGTACACCACCGACTACCACACAGTGGGCCGTACACCGCCAACTATCACCTGATGGGTCCTGCACCGCCAACGATCACCTGGTGGGTCCTGCACCACCAACTATCACCTGGTGGGTCCTGCACCGCCAACTATCACCTGGTGGATCCTACACCGCCAAATATCACCTAGTGGGTCCTACACCACCGACTACCACCTGATAGGTCCTACACCACCAACTATCACCTGGTGGGTCCTACGCCACCAACTACCACCGGGTGCCCCCCCGATGAGGCATCACCTTTCCGTGGTGGGGGGGATTGCGTGCCTCAAGGATCCGGCGGCCAGACCACCAGGCGGCTGGGGAGAGGTCAGACTAACAGTGCCTCACTCGTCCTTTCATCCATACGCCCCATTCCAATGCCCATCTCACCCCAATCCATGTCCTTCACCTAGCCCTACAACACTAACTATCCCTACTATGAGCAGGCAGGGCAACTTCCCCGACCCTGCCCACCAGCTCAGTTTTATCGGGGTAGCCGCGCCCCCTTGGCCCGTCCCCCGGGGTTGACGGAGTCCTGGAGGTTGAGGTCCCCCGTCGCATGGTGCTAGTTGTGACGGGGGACCAACACACCTCTTTGGTCCCGATATCCCAGAGGGGCGGGCGGGCCCGTGGGGCCTCACGCGGGTCAAGTGACAGGTCGCCTCGGGCTGGGGGCCTGGGCTTCCCAGCGCCTGCCGGCCCGGCCGGCTGGGATCAAGGGATGGGCGGCGCTGGATCCTGGTCGGGGTGGTGAGTATCTCTCTCCCGGCCGGGCGAGGGCGCCGCCTGCCCCGTATAGCTCATCTGGTGTCTGACGACCTCCCGTCCGCGGGACACAGGCGTCCCCCCAGTAGGGCCCCTCTGAGGTGGGGCACCGGATGAGCAGAACAAAACATACAACACATGACATCTCCTAAACAAAAACATTTTCCTGGTCCCTCCTGTGAGGGGCAGATTCCTACAATTCCTACTGCGGCCGAGATCGGTACACCTCTGCGGAGGGCACCCCGGTACCTCGTGTTCTTGTGTTCCGAGGGAGGAACAAAAGCCTCCGTTTCAGAGGAGAGACGGCTGCGACATTCTAAGATGAGAGACGTTTGGTAACATTCTAAGATGCGACAAACTGAAAGATGGTGCACTAGAGGTGGAGTTCGTCGAAGCAGAGCAGGCAGCCAGGGCGCTTAAATCATTCGAGTTTTATACTATGTGCGGGAGACGGGAAAAAGGAGAAGGAAATTGTTGCGATCACTGTGGAGCCTCACAAAACAAAAAACACATTGCGTGGGGTGATAAACTGTTACGATTTGAGAGAGGTATCGGAAGATGAGATTGTCGAAGGACTGGCAAATTTCGGAGTCATCGCCGTGAGAAAAATGAAAGTGAAAAGAGGAGCTAGATTTAATTCCAACCAAGAACATTATTTTGACATTTAACAGCACAGACATACCCCCCAGGAGATCAGTGTTGGCCATCTACGAGTAAAAGTAAGAAAGCTTCTTCCAAATCCAATGCGCTGCTTCAAATGTCAAAAATTTGGACACACTGCCCAATATTGCAGAAACCGCCCAGCCTGCAGCAAGTGTGCCTCCCATGAGCATCCTTTTGAAAATTGCAATTCGGAGAACCCATTTTGTGCCAACTGCGGTGACGGACGGGAACACCACACGTCGTTTGATCGTTCGTGCCCAAACTACATTAGAGAAAAGGAAATTATTTCACTTAAACACATCAACAAAGTAACATTCAGAGAAGCAAGAGAGTTATATGAAAGATCGCATCCCAGACAATCATACGCATCAAAGGCCAGGAACACTACGTTGCTTCCACAAAACTTACAACCCGATAGGGCCGCCGAGCTGATCACCCAGCTCACAGCCCTTCTCCGAGCATTTGGAGTACCTCTGGCGACACCAGAGAGGCAGGCGCAGCCCCTCTTACAAAATACCGCAACCACCGAGGTCTCACTCCCAGGTGAAGACACCGATAAACAATCCAAAGCCTCTGTGGGCGAGGAATGGACCCTGGTCACCCGGTCTAAGAGGCCAGCTCGGTCCCTCATACCCAAGCCTAGCCCCTCCCCCTCTGCCACCCCATCTACCTTGAAATCCCCGCCCCTTACACCCCGTCCAACCTCCAGCCTCCCCTCCTCTCCCTCGCGCACTACCACCACCCCTAAATCCATCCTCTCCACCTTCTCCCTCCCTGAATCCTCCTCCCTTCCTGAGAGCCGAGGCTCGCCATCGCCTTCACCCTCGACATCTGCGCCTGCATCGCCATCCAAAAACGCGCACCGACCAAGACAAATATCAGACGTCAGTCTACAATTTCAGGAAGCCGAAAGGCGTGCCCACGAAGCCAAACGAGCTCGGCTCGCTCAAATGGAAAAGGCCCGGGTCAAGGGCCGCCAAGGTACAGATATGGCGCCACCCCCAAACTCAGCCACCCCGTAGTCGCGACGGCGAGTGGAGGGACCGGGGGAGCATCTGACATGGGTCCTCGCCCGCCTCCGTCGCAGCTGAGTGTTCCCCAGAAACGGGGGCTTCCTTCGTCCGAATCCTCGCCGTGGGGTGGCTCACAGAGGTCCCGCCCGAGGACAAACTCACTCGGGCCTGATCGGAGTCCTCGATAGACTATACTTCGAGGCAGGGCACTGTGACTCGATCTTAAAACCGCATCCGACATTTTGTAGCAACAATGACGTCCACACGTGAATATCTGGTTTGCGTTCTTTTCTTATTAACTAACCAAGCTGTCGCTGGGTTTGTGGTATGCACTATTCAGTGTACATAACTATATCCTGTGACCACGCTCATGTTTTACTTTATTAACTTACATCGTAGTTTTACAGTGGTTTGTTTGTTGTTTGTTTATTGGTTGGTTCACGACACACTTTATGCACATTCACGGCTAATGGCGCCGCCCACACTGCTTCGCCGGTGGGCCGCGGGATTGGGAAATGTCCTCAGTAGCGGTAGAGTCGAACCCGGGACCTTTGGTACACATAGCCCGACACCTTAACCACCCGGCCATCCCCGCCCCAGTTTTACAGTGGAACTGCAGGGGAATAAAATCCAGCTTCAATGACCTTCGGCATCTCTGAAGTTCCCGGACGCCGTCGGTTTTATGCATTCAGGAAACGAAACTGGCTCCAGGTGCTTCGTTTCAACTTAAAAATTACGCTGTTTTACGAAAAGACGTACCGTCTAGTACTATGTCGCATGGCGGCGTGCTCATTGCTGTGCACAACTCTGTTCCATTTACACATTTACCTCTCTTCAAATATCCAGTGCATTGCTGCTCGTGTAGACATTGCTGTATAAACCACCTTACCGTTTCTATATGCAGCATATACCTACCACCGGGCAGACGGTTTCCACTTTCCGATCTTTCTCAAACTGTAAATCAACTCACCTCCGGTAATGGTGTGTGGCGATTTTAATGCGCACCACTCTCTTTGGGGCTCAGCCACGATTACTAGCCGTGGACGTGCAATGAAACGTTTTATAAGCGATTTCCCTTTATGCATCCTTAACACGGGAACACCAACATATATTACATTACCGACTGGACAGACGTCCGTGCTGGACCTCACTCTCTGTAGTCCAGAAATTGCACCTGTCTTAGAGTGGTCGGTTAATAGTGATCCATATAACAGCGACCACTTCCCTGTTTACTCTCATTTCATTAATCGAGTCCCGATTTGGCAACGACCTTCAAAATGGCTATTTTACCGAGCCGACTGGGAGGCTTACCAAGCTAACCTTGAAAGCACCCTCCGCGACCACTGTGATGAATCCCCATCTCCGTGGAAACATTCACTTCGGCGACCTTGCAGAGTGCCCAGCGGCACATCCCCAGATCATCGGGAACGTCCATTCGAGCACCAGTCCCATGGTGGTCCGATAAGTGTTTGGAGGCTATTCGTGCTAGGAAGATGGTATTCCGTATATTTAATAATAATAGCTGCACGTACAATTTAATAGCTTTTCGCAAAGCACGAGCGCTCGTGCGACGTATTATTGCCGAGGCAAAACGAGACTCGTGGAAAGCCTATGTAAGCACGTTAAATCGTTCTACGTCACTGTTGGGCGCTACATGACCAATGTAGTCGATGCGCCCTAAAGCCCTAATAACTAACTCTACGTCACTGTCTACTGTATGGTCCCACATAAAGCGTTTCTCTGGGAAACACGCCTCGGTTCCTCTCCCTGTCTTGCACATAGCAGGACAGGACATCATCGACCCGGAAGAAGTGGCTGACAAGATAGGATGTGCTTTGTCCGCACGCTCGGAAAACACATGTAACGAACAATTTTTTAGATACTAGGATCGGTGCGAGGCACGTCCTCTTGATTTTTCCACTACAGACGTCCTCCAGTACACCATACCATTCTCTGAATTAACCGCAGCAATCAGCCAGTGTAAAATAATTGACCATGTGGCCTGGAAATTCACAGTTAATGGAATTGTGCTATTTCATCCTTGTCTTAGGTGTTTACCATTTTGCCACATGTGTGAGGAGTCATTATACACATGACTGCTAAATAATTAAAAATGCATGCGACTGAAGTGAAAGGCTTTCCACTTTTTAATCCTTAAGTGGCAATCCTTTATTTTCTTCCAATCTTTCACTATTCCCAAGCAACTTCTTTCTTCATCCACACAGTTAATGGTGAAGTAATTTTAGGACACTGCAATCAGCACACTCAAGAGCGTTGCAGAGGGTCCCGACATTATGCATAATGATATCATAATACGTTTACCAGCTGCTGCTTTAGACACACTTTTGGAAGCCCTAAATGCAATGTGGACATCAGGCACATTTCAGCCTTCATGGGGTGAGGCAATTATAGTCCCCATACGTAAACCAAATAAATCTGGCACGGATCCATTACATTATCGTCCCATCTCCCTGACCTACTCCCTGTGTAAACTGTTTGAAAAAATGGTAAATGTCCAATTGATGTGGTTTTTAGAACATAACAATCTCCTTACTGTGATACAAAGTGGGTTTCGAAAACACCGTAGCACACTTGACCACATTTTAACACTCGACTCAGTTGTGCGCTCTGGTTTCTTGAAACGCCACTACACAGCAGCAATATTTTTTTTTGACATTGACGGCGCATATGACACGGCATGGCGTCACGGTATCCTGATGAAGCTGCACAATATGGGAATCAGAGGTCCCATGGGTGTCTTCATGTCCAATTTTCTGTCTTCGCATTAGAATAGGAAACTCCCTATCTGGCACTTTTTCACAAGTTAACGGAGTTTCTCAGGGGAGCGTACTGAGCGTAGCGTTGTTCGCTATTTCAATCAATGACGTGGGTACATTGCTGCCAACTTCCGTAGGGAGAGCGCTTTTCGTGGATAATTTCACCATATGGTCCTCTTCACGCTCTGTGCATACGGTTGAGACAACTCCAGATGGCTGTTCGGAAGGTGCAGGCTTGGTGCAACAAAACCGGTTTCGTTATGTCCACATCGAAAACCACCGCTATCAACTTCTGCCGCAAACGCTCTTGTACTGATCCCGTGATTATTCTCAATGGACGCCATATACCATTCAAGCCAGCTGCCAAGTTTCTGGGTGTGTGGATGGATCGTCGACTGACATATACCACTCACATCAACGATCTTGCACAGAAATGTGCAAAGTGACCACAGGTAATGCGTACGGTTTCTAGATGCTTGTATGGAGCAGATATATCTATCCTTCTGATGTACCGAGCGCTCGTGCGTTCAAAATTGACTATGGATGTTTTATTTATGACTGAGTGTGTGCCACAACCAAGCGTCGCCTTGACGCGATCCACAATGCAGCCCATCACCGGCTGCTAGTGTAATGGAAGAAGTAGATGAGCCACCTCTTGCACTACGCCGTAAGTTATTGGGCGCGAGATACGCATGTAATGCTGCTCAAAACCAGAACAATCCAGCCTATCGGTGGATATTCTCAGGGACATCAAGTGCACGTCACAGGGCTCAGGGTGGATTACCGTTTTCAACTCGTATGTCCTCGATTCTTCGAGAATGTAATATCCGGCCGCGTTCCTTGGCACGTGTAATCACACCGAGCACCCCCATTGGCATGCTGTCCCAGTGAAGACTGACATAAGTCTAATCTGCTCAAAGAAAGGACAGATAAACCCAGAGGAACTCCGCATGTTAGCATTGGAAAAGGTACATGAATATCACGACTTTTCGCGCATTTACACAGACGGCTCAAAGTCGGTCTCTGGTGTTTGGTGTGGTTACGTAAGTCGACAAGGTGTTCGATCTTTTTGTTTACCGATGCAAGGTTCGATTTTTACTGCCGAACTGTATGCCATTCTGCAAGCCCTCTATTTTATACAGAAAGACCGGTCCACAAAGCATGTGGTTTTCACAGACACTTTGAGCAGTCTCCAGGCACTGAACATCTTCAACCAGGATAACCGGCTTGTTCGGAGGATTATGAAAATAATACAATCCTTACATGACATCGGAAGAAATATCGTGTTATGCTCGATTCCTAGCCATGTTGGACTCGCGGGAAACGAAGCTGCTGACATAACCATCTATCTACGGCTCCCTCCAAGATATATATACTCTACTATATTGTCAAGTATACAGTCAGAATGGCAACGATCCTGGAATTCGAAGTGTTGGAGGCTGAGGGTTTTACAACCGACATCAGGAAAATGGCTATCCTCTCACCGAACCAAGCGTCGGGAAGAAGTAATACTTTGTCGATTGAGAATAGGCCATGCCTTTGCAACACTTAGCTATATGTTGACCGGTAATGACCGGTATGTCCGCGCTGTTCTAACCCGCTTACCGTGTACCATGTTTTAGTTGGCTGTACACTGCTAGATCCTCTACGACGCCAGATTTTTGGACGGTTGAACACCGACTCTTCTTTACGTATGCTTATAGGGAACGACTCCGAGGCCGTGGCGTCTGGTAATATTTTTATGTTCATCCGACAAGCTCGCCTTGACGTGATATACCCCCACCCGTAAAGATGGATAGTCAGCTATTATAGCAGCACCGTAGATTGATTACAATTTAGTTATGGGCGCAAAATGACCCTAGATGTCGACGCGCCCCTAAACTCCAATCCAATCCAACTGTCACCTGGTGGATCCTACACCACCAACTATCACCTGGTGGGTCCTACACCATCAACTATCACCCGATAGGTTCTGCACCACCAACTATCACCTGGTGGGTCCTACACTGCCAACTATCACCTGGTGGGTCCTACACCGCCAACTATAACCTGGTGGGCCACACATCTTCGACTACCATCTGATGAAATCACCGCAGACTTTCACATGGCGAAACCAACACCAACTGCCACCTGGTGGGTTATGCACCAGTCGCTTCCACTTGGTGAGTCTTAGACCTCCGACTACCGCCGGGTGTAGTGTCCATAAGCTCGAAAACTTAGGCGGAGACTCATACTTAATGTCAGCTCTTGTGACATCACTTTTTCTTTTTGACATCATTAAGCTCCACTTTTACTTACTTATTGCAGGTTATGACTGGCGTTCTGGTATTGAAATGCGTCTATGACTTCTCACAGCAGCGCTGGCAAATGACAAAGGCAGCAGATACACTGCTGACATCACTATTATCAAACAATAAACTAAGGTCATAAGGCATCACATAATAAGCATTAGGCGTATTAATTTGCATGCAATTTTTACATCAGCTGCTCTTGCTGACATCCCCCGTCGACTGGACATGCAATCAATTTCAAGACACTGGCCTGGTGAGCCATTTACCATCAAGGACCACCTGATTTTCGTGTGCAATTGGCCAGTTCAAGTTAAAGGATGTCTGAAATTCAGTCGTAAAGGCCAGTTTTCAGATTCAAGATTCAGACTTAGAGTCTCGCTCACTTTTTGTTCATATCTGCTATTTATTTTCACCCTCATTAGATATTTCGTCGGTAGGTGGCAGCCAGTTACGAAATGAACTACGAAGAGAACATACACTGCTTTTAGCTGTCTTGGAAGTCAGTTATCTCTCGCTATCTGATGTTTTCCACCGTGAGCCCACCCTGGGATCGTGTGACCAACGTCGGCTGCCGTGCAGGTGGAGAACAGTGGAAAGATGGTGGTGCTGCACAAGCTACTGCTCAAACTGCAGGAGCAGAACTCCCGTGTGCTCATCTTCTCGCAGATGACGCGCATGCTGGATATTCTCGAGGACTATTGCTTCTGGAAGAACTACAGCGTACGTAATTACTGCGCGATTGTCGCCGGACAGTAAGTTTCTCGCAATGCAGCAATCTGTCCATTTTGGTAAAGACCAACTGATGTTTTGATGCTGCCGACACCCACCAAATGAAGAACATGACTTTTGGTCATTGTTTGTGCAGTGGCTTACATCCCCGGTGTCTGGCCTGGTCCTGACCTCACTTCTACAGGCAGTATTGTCATGTTTATGGTCAGGCATTGCACGAGGACGGGAAGCGCACCACGACCTAACTTGACCTGAACCATGTCCACGATATTGCCAAATTGATATCAGATGGCACACGAGGACGAGAACTCACCATGATCTAACTTGACCTGACCCGCGTCTGCAGTACTGGCGCATTGACAGACGGCACATGGGTTCAGGAGACTCGACATGACTTGACTTGACCCGTGTCCGCAGTATTGACGGCCAGATGGCACGCGAGGGCGGGATACTTGCCATGACCTGACCTGACCTGACCCGACATGACCCTTGTCCACAGTACTGCTGCATTGACAGTCAGCTGGCACACAAGGACTATAGTCTCACCATAACATAACCTAACCTGACCTAACCTGACCCGACCCGTGCCCGCAGTATTGCTGCATTGACGGTCAGCCCGGACACCAGGACGATAGTCTCACCATAACCTAACCTGACCTGACCTGACCTGACATGACCTGACCGAGCCGTGCCTGCAGTATTGCTGCATTGACGGTCAGCCCGGACACCAGGACGATAGTCTCACCAAACCTAACCTGACCTGACCTGACCTGACCTGACCTGACCTGATCGAGCCGTGCCTGCAGTATTGCTGCATTGACGGCCAGACAGCACACGAAGACGGGAGACCCACCGTGACATGACCTGACCTGTCCTGACCTGATCCGTGTCTTCAGTATTGCCGCATTGACGGCCAGACAGCACACGAGGACCGCCAGCGGCAAATTGACGAGTACAACGCGCCCGGCTCTCCCAAGTTCCTGTTCATGCTGTCGACCCGCGCCGGCGGTCTGGGCATCAACCTGGCCACCGCCGACGTGGTGATCCTGTACGACAGCGACTGGAACCCGCAGATGGACCTGCAGGCCATGGTGAGTGCGAACAACACCAGGCCGCTATGGTTCGGACGTGGCGTGGCGCGGGGAATTTCTGTCGTAATCACTGCAAGATGCCAGGCTCAGCTGAGAAGAGATTTCGGGTAAAACAGCTCGTTGTAGTTCGAAAATTAACGTCGCTAATCTACTGTGTTTCTCATTATGAATGTGATATTTATTATAGAGATCTGCAAAGAGTGTGGTGCTAAAAGTTGAGATGTTTTTTCGTACCGGCGACAACTTCCGTTCCGCCCCTCGTTGATGTGAATCCGAACAAAAACGTTCATCCATAGATGACAGCATGTGACACTTCACTATGTGACGCGACCACGTCTGATGCCTTTTTAATGCTGCTAAATTCTTATATCCTGAACTGTGATGGGTGAACTCGAATGAAAAAGAAGCCGAGAGTCTGCTCTGTGTGGTGATTATTTATGGATGCCTTAGTGTGGCATCCTCACACTGGTGTGAGGAAGCATTTAGTATAAGGAAGCCTCACACTAAAGAAATAATGCCAACGTAGTCGACGGACCTGTGAACCCAAATAATAGGTCACCTTTCTCTGTTTTCATAGTTAAGGCTGCTTGGCTCATTGGTACATAATTGAATACACGATGTATGACAATTATCTGATAGGTGGTATTCATGTATAAGGGCACGAACGTTGTTTGCTTGGATTTCCTCCTAGGCAGTCGTTTTATAGACGATGAGGTTGTATTGAAAGAAAATGAATAACGGGCACGCATATATCGTGCCGAACACCTTCATGACGGCACAAAATGTGCGATCTTTGCGGCGCCACAAAGATCGCAACTAATTCCCACAAAAATGGGACTGCTATTATTACACAGGAAATAAACAGACATTTAGTGTGTGAATTTAAGTGCTGACAGATGCCCTGTTCAGAGCCTCAGCTCGCCACGGCCATGTTCCCTGCACAATATGTGTAGGTGTCTTTGTATGTGAGTCTGCGTGGCTCCTGAAACGATGCGCTCTCGTGTCAGCGAGGTACCTGATGCGGTCTGAAGTTGACCTCCGCCGCCAGGATCGCGCCCATCGCATCGGCCAGACGAAGCAGGTGAAGGTGCTGCGCTTCATCCAGGAGAACACCGTGGAGGAGAAGATAATCGAGAAGGCCGAGGTCAAGCTGCGCCTCGACAAGCTGGTCATCCAGCAGGGCCGTCTGGCCGACAGCAAGGCCACTGCCATCAACAAGGAGGAAATGCTGGGCATGATCCGCTTCGGTGCCAACCACATCTTCTCTTCCAAAGAGTCCGAGATCACCGACGAAGACATCGACGTCATCCTGGCTAAGGGTGAAGCGAAGGTACGTGAGTGCATACATGATGGGGTGGAAGTGGGTGGGGCGCCATTTCGTTACCTGACTAGCAGTGAATGCAGGGAGCACCAGGGTCATGCCCCCACCCTATGGGAAGTTGGCGCCCCTTCAGGAAGTCTCGAGTGCAGTCCTCTCTCCAGCTTAACTGAGTTGTCGGCAAAAAAGCCACTTTCAGAGGAAAAGCCTTGGAAATGAAAAGGAATGAGAGTGCAACTCCATCTGCTAAATTAATTTGTTTTCCACCAAAGGTGCCCCAAGAAAATGTACCCCCTATCTGATCGGAATTTCTGAATCCACCTCTGCCTGGCTCGAGTTGATGTTGTTACACTCAGCAGTGATTGGCGTAAACATGCACCATCGACCATCATTTTTTTTTTTTTTGGTGGGTGGTCGTGTGAGGGCAACGGGGAAGTTTTTTTCCGCGAGTTTTCGTCTGTGTTGTCACCTGTGTGAGATGCTCTAATGCGTGTTAATTACGTCGTGGCACCCGTGGCCCAGAGCTAACTAGGTGATGTAAATATGGTTTTCCAATGCATTTGGTTATTAGCATACTCAGCTGCTATCTCACATTTATATGATAGGCTGTGCTATTTTTTAACCAATTGTATTGTCAAGTGTATCACTGTGCTGCAACTAATGCTGTCACCTGCTTCGCTACTAGGTGTCAGGGGGCATGCTATTTGATCTCATCACGGCAGATATTCATGCATTTTGGTTGGGTGATGGTTATACTATGTTGACTTCATCTTCTCTATCCCCCATCCTTGTGTTTATACCAGTTGGCTAATAGCGTGCTCAAATCGCGAAGACAATCCACATGACACAATCCACATGACACAACTACTTGTTCTCTTAGACGGAAGAGATAAACGACAAGATGAGCAAGCTCGGTGAAGACAACCTGCGCAAGTTCACCCTTGACACGGAAAACCCATCGCTATACAACTTCGAGGGCGAGGACTACCGCGACAAGCAGAAGAACGTGGCCGGCTCGTGGATTGAGCCACCCAAGCGTGAGCGCAAGGCAAACTATGCCGTCGATGCGTATTTCAAGGAGGCGCTGCGGCAGGGCGAGACGGCCACGCCGAAGGCGCCGAAGGCACCGCGGCCCCCGAAGCAGCCCCAGGTGCAGGACTTCCAGTTCTTCCCGCCCAGGCTGTTCGAACTGCTCGACCAGGAGATATACCACTTCAGAAAGACAGTCGGCTATAAGGTATGGCACCTGTATTCCGCATGCATGCGTGTCGGAATAACACAATCACGAATTAGAGAGTTGATCCGGGTTCAGTCGGGCCACGCGATCACCACGAGTTTCTGGGTGCTGCTTATATCTGTAGAAAGTTCCAACTGTTCGCCCACTTTGTTTTGCGTAATCAGATTGCATGCTGTTGCCACTGCTGTTCATGTCACCGGCGCCAGGAAATTCACCAATGTGCGTGTCGCTTCTTGTGCCTAGCCTAAAGTAAATTGTGGCAATGAGTGCGAAATGGTCAGGTAGTCGACGCGCCCTAACAACTACAATTATCAACTTACGGCAAATGCTCCCCGCGGTGAGGACGTCCTGTAGGTGCCATGTGAATTCCAGCCGCTAAAGCTCTGCTTACAAGGTACTGTTTAGCAAAAGGTCTGCCGATGGTGCATCACGCATCTGGTGCCGTCCCAGGGGGAGGGGTGGGAGGGTCCATGAGCCGTGGCGCCGCCAAGCGACAAAACCGTGAACTAGCCCGGAGGGCAGAATGCATTCAGGGTTATGGGGGAAAACCACGTTATGCCCAATGTCTCATGAAGTATTTGGGGTAGATTTGGAGATTTGGAAAGGCCTATACGAAGCTCACCATATTCACGTGGGGAATATATATATATATATATATATATATATATATATATATATATATATATATATATATATATATATATATATATATACACGTGGAATACTGCAACAACGCGTGCATGATCTAACACATTCTTTGACCATGGCAGGCCGCGGCGGCGTTTTCAAGCACGTCCCCCCGCTGCTGGCGAAATTTCGGTGATAGGTGGAGCCTATTTTGACCGCAGTCACAGCGACCGCAGGTTCCGTGAACATGGCTTTATTTCAGGAAATGAAAGCGTTGTGCTTTGTTTTTAGCTAAAGTCATCTGTTGAGATTCCCATATATTTTACCTTCAATTTATTGTAATTTTCCTTGAAGTATTATGAGCGCAAAAGACTGAATGTGCTCATACGAGCATGGCTGCCTTTTTAAATACAGGAAATAAGGTTGGCATTAGCATTCACTATCCAATCATCATGCGGGCTCCAAGTGCTAGTCTGAAGGTCAAACCAAGATTAAGCCAGCATCTGGTAGGCCAACCTTATGAAATAGCATTGGTGCCGCCCCATGCATTTACCTCTCCTAGTGAGCTGATCTCCAGTACCGACGGAATCCTCGCTTTATGGTCCGCGCATTTCACCAGGCCCTTCGCTTTGGGTCTCCGTATGCTGACTGCCTTTTTAGATGTGGGGACCTTCGGCATATAATTGATGACTTTATCGTCCTAACGGTCGGTTTGCACCCCCACCGAACTGGAGAAGTCCATTCCGTCCGCCGCGCCAGACCGTACGCTATTCAGCAGGCTTCCGTGGGCTTTGCCGCTGGAGCTGTTCGTGCCCGGCGGCCTCTTGCCCATGACGTCCAGCGCATGGGCGGCGCACCTGTTACCGCTGTGCTCTCATTAACGCTCCAGAGGACAGTTATTTCGCTTCATTTGTGCCAGTTGAGGATCTAAATGCACCCAGTCACATGATTTGGCGTCTAACCTTCGTTCCGCAGGAGTTTGCACGATATAATAGTTCGATAAGGTTTGAATACGATAATTCCGTAAGGAGTTGTCACACGATAGAAACGAAGATATCGTCCACACGAATAGGACGGTGAGGGAGGTACCCACCACCTGAGCATAGAAATAAACCATGTAAGTTCAACTTGAAGTGTTCGACAAGCTACAAGTTCAAAATGCAACTACAGCATGTACAGCTACACATTTGAACTACATGTTCAATTGGATATGCTGACACGTCTTGGGAACAGCGGAATATACTTCCGATGGCAATTCGGCGGATACATTGCGGCGCAACGACATTTGTTCATTCTGTGTGTGCCAATGTGTTTGTAGCCTGCCGCCGTGCGGTGATGTTGGCTGTTTCCGGGTGGGCGATTGTGGTGTTAGGTATTTGTGCTGGTATGTGGTAGGGGTGAACGAGGAGTATCGTGGTGAGGATAAGAGGGATTGAAGAGGAGTCAGCTGGCTTGTTGAAGTGAGTCGAGGTAGAGCTGAGTCGTCTTGCAATTTGAAGCGTATAGATGAGTAATGTTGAGTTGGCTTGTAGACAGATGAGATGGTGATTCTGGTCGAGGCTGAAGCTGGTGTGGAAGAGAATATTTGCCAGTCCGGGCGGTGCCATGTTGGGGTGGGGGTGTAGGGGGGGGGGGTGGGTCATCATCAGTGTTTTAGACATTGCAAGAACGTTAGTTTCACGTGGGGCTAGTGGTTTTGTTTATTCTAATGGTGGGCCCGGGACACAACGGACGAACTGTGGGGTCACAGAGTGCGCATGCGCATAAACCTCCCAAACCGCCCAAGTAGTCCGGCCGCCAGCCGACGGATGCGGCCCGACCAAACTGTGCGGCGCGCGGCTCAACGTGGACGAACGGTGGTCCGTCGCCTGAACCGAACTGCGGCGGCAGCCTGACCGTTGGCGCTCGGTACCCTGTCTCCGTCACGGCCTGACGGGAACTTGTACCATATCTGGTGCAATGTCGTTCCGGCCGCCAGACCTTTCTCCGGTCCGGTGGTGGTGCGAACCAGGTTAGGTCATCTGTGGGGGGGGCGGCTTTCGGGCGCCTCGACTGCTCTGGTCGTATTGCCTGGCTCAGTTCATCACATACATTGCGGAAAGCACAGGAACTGTGCATGCTCATTGTGAGCCGGACGTGGTGCAGCGTGTCGAGCATATGTGAAAGGTACTTGATGGTCACGAAGCTGAGCTGGAAATGCCACGTAGTGTTGTGACTGAGCCTCGTGTACGGACTGCGTGTGTGATGTCATGTACTGTTGTGATACAATATGTGTGCGCTGTACCCACAGGTGCCTCCCAACCCCGACGACCCCTCCGTGGATGTGGTGGAGGAGCAGCGGAAGATTGACGAGGCAGATGCGCTCACCGAGGATGAGCAGGTCGAGAAGGACGCCCTGCTAACCAAGGTCAGTATGGAGGACGTTCCACCCGCCGGGTTTTTCCGCTGATAGTGCGCGCTACCCACTTAAGGGTGTCGCCCTGCTCATGGTCAACCAATAGGGCTTGCTGTCTACCAATATCTGTCTTGGAGATGTATCGTGACTCCAAGCCGATTTGAAGATGTGCGGTCTCTACTACCTGAAGGGCAAGTGGACCCACTTCTAGCGAGGGAATGGTGGACGGACAAAGTGTGGTGAGGTATGGACTGGAACCTAAAAGATAGTCACTTCGTGGTTGTAACGCTAGACAAGCATTTACCGCAATGCCAAGGCGCTTCATTTTTCATGGAAGCTGGTAGGAACGATGGAATCCAAGGATTCCAACCTTCCAAGTCCCAACGATTGCATCCTCAAGGATTGAAGTGATGCAGGAGTGTCGAGTTCTTAGTTGTGTGAAGTGGTGCAGGAGTGTCGAGTTCTCGGTTGTGTGAAGTGGTGCAGGAGTGTCGAGTTCTCGGTTGTGTGAAGTGATGCAGGAGTGTCGAGTTCTCGGTTGTGTGAAGTGGTGCAGGAGTGTCGAGTTGTAGGTTGTGTGAAGTGATGCAGGAGTGTCGAGTTCTCGGTTGTGTGAAGTGGTGCAGGAGTGTCGAGTTGTAGGTTGTGTGAAGTGATGCAGGAGTGTCGAGTTCTCGGTTGTGTGAAGTGGTGCAGGAGTGTCGAGTTGTAGGTTGTGTGAAGTGATGCAGGAGTGTCGAGTTATCGGTTGTGTGAAGTGGTGCAGGAGTGTCGAGTTGTAGGTTGTGTGAAGTGATGCAGGAGTGTCGAGTTCTCGGTTGTGTGAAGTGGTGCAGGAGTGTCGAGTTGTAGGTTGTGTGAAGTGATGCAGGAGTGTTGAGATGTAGGTTGTGTGAAGTGGTGCAGGAGTGTCGAGATGTAGGTTGTGTGAAGTGATGCAGGAGTGTCGAGTTCTCGGTTGTGTGAAGTGATGCAGGAGTGTCGAGTTCTTAGTTGTGTGAAGTGGTGCAGGAGTGTCGAGATGTAGGCTGTGTGAAGTGATGCAGCAGTGTCCAGTTGTAGGTTGGGTGAAGTGGTGCAGGAGTGTCGAGTTCTCGGTTGTGTGAAGTGATGCAGGAGTGTCGAGATGTAGGTTGTGTGAAGTGGTGCAGGAGTGTCGAGTTGTAGGCCGTGTGAAGTGATGCAGGAGTGTCGAGTTCTCGGTTGTGTGAAGTGATGCAGGAGTGTCGAGATGTAGGTTGTGTGAAGTGATGCAGGAGTGTCGAGTTGTAGGCTGTGTGAAGTGATGCAGGAGTGTCGAGTTGTAGGCTGTGTGAAGTGATGCAGGAGTGTCGAGTTGTAGGCTGTGTGAAGTGATGCAGTAGCGTCGAGTTGTCGGTTGTGTGAAGTGATGCTGCATGAGTGCCGAGTTGTAGGTTGTGTGAAGTGTTGCAGCAGTGTCCAGTTGTAGGTTGGGTGGGCGGAACGTGCACTGAGTTGAGCATTGAGCGTAAAATATGCATAGTGGGTGCAAATGTATTGATGTAAACTATGTCAATAAAGCGAGATCATCCACCTATGCTGCGTTTTTACTCACCACAATGGCACAACAAATAATTGATATGTGTCGGTCTATCAGTATGCTCTGTTGAAAGCTGGTTGCGTACTGACGGAGCAAATCGGGTTGATTGCAGGGTTTTGTCAGCTGGTCAAAGCGAGATTTCAACCAGTTCATTAAGGCCAACGAGAAGTACGGACGCGATGACATCGAAAGCATCTCCCGTGATGTGGAAGGTACGGAGTTCAAGGAATTCACACCTGGCTGCTTTGGTAAAGGAAGTGTCTTTGTTCGTTTTCTTTGCAATTTGTTGTGCTATGAGAATGGGTGTTGTGTGTTTAACCAACACCATATTTCAAGTACTACATAATGTTTAGAATATATGTTTGTGATGTCCTGAAATGCACTTCTCGAAGGGTGGAGAAATCGGCCTGAGACGTCTTAGACCAATGTGTCGTTAACCCAACCAATGTGTCTCTCCGGTCAGATCCTCCCACCCCATCTCTTGGGGGGGGTGGATAGTAACCACCCTCTAAAATCCAAACTAAGCTTCGCACGAAAACGAAAGAGGTGTCATCGGAAAACGCTCGATGAGTAGGACCCGGGTCCACCCGGAAAAACAATTTCCCCCAAAAGTCACTAGGGGGCTAGATTTTCACAACTTACATTATGTTTTTGGCTGTGGGAGTTCATTTTGGGGGATGTTTGACATAAAAATTGGAATCAGGAAAGGACAGCGAACTCGGCCAAGGCCACACAATTTTTGTGGCCCCCAAAATCAAAATATTACTTTTTTGGAATGTCAAAATTTTGCGTTCAATTTTTGTTTCATTTTCTAATGGGTAAAGCAGACCGAGAAACGTTCGAAGTAAAATTGCTCTAATAAAAAATGCTTGCTTCCGCCAGAATCTTCGATTTGAACTCCAATAGGCAAATATGCAAAATTTATAAGTAGTCAAGAACGGAAAAAAATGAAAAATACCTCTCGTACGTTTTCTTCCATCGATAAAGATAAGCAAACGCTAAAAGTTTCATTAAAATATCTGTCCCCGTTAAAGCGTGACGGCTGGTTGGACTTTTTTGAAGGTGACCTCATTTGACCTTGACTAACTCGTTGACCCTAGATGACCTCACTTCAAAATTTTGACATAGCACGCCAAATTGATGTGGGAAAAGACATGCCAATTTTTTTCCGCGCTGCCGTGCGCCGTTCGTTCACTGTCCGCGAACAACCTGGGGGGCGGGGGCGGTTGAAGACCCCCGGTACGGCGCGGGTTAAAGAAGTGAACAATACAAGAGTTTTGAAATGACGTTGAAAGGTGAAAATGGCAATTATTCCTAGGAATTGTCATAACATCAGCAGCGGACTAGGCTATCGCGAAGTCGCAATTGGCTGTTTCACTTCAGTGGTGCCAGATTTAACGGAAGCTAATTCAGGAATTGACAAATGTGTTTCAGGAGTTCACAAGTATCTATTGGGTGTAGGTTCCCAGTTATGTTTTGGAATTCCAGGGCAGTGTCTGTTAGATATTTCACATGTATAAGAGTGCCTGTCCCGAGTCGAGTTACTCGATAGCACAAACTATTGATATGCCCGCAGCTGTTCTAGGGTAGGTATCCTACAGCATAGTGATAGGTTTTCTACACCGTCCCTAGTAGGTTTCGTACACCGTCAGAATGTATGTGTCCGTGATACACCAAAACCACGAAGCGTTTCCGCCCGCCCGCGCATCCACTTCTTCCCGAGTGTCTGGCACGCACCCAGACAATAGTTGTAATTTGTGGATTATCAACCCAACGACAAACATCGCTTGCTGTGAAAGACTGTGTGTGCGGGTGCAGCTGGGCGTGCGAGTAACAGTGGTGGCGGCCGCAGGCAAGACTGTGTGTGCGGGTGCAGCTGGGCGTGCGAGTAACAGTGGTGGCGGCCGCAGGCAAGACTCCCGAGGAGGTGCTCGAGTACTCGTCCGTGTTCTGGGATCGCTGCAACGAGCTGCAGGATGTCGAGAAGATCATGGCGCAGATCGAGCGCGGCGAGGCCAAGATCCAGCGGCGTGCCAGCATCAAGAAGGCGCTCGACGCCAAGATGGCGCGCTACCGGGCGCCCTTCCACCAGATGCGCATCTCGTACGGTAGGTGGCGTCGTTGGCGCGCCAGGTTCCTAGTTGCCGTTGTCTGCCGCGTGACGGTTGCTCAGGCTCTGCGCGTATTTCGCTCCAGGACAGCTTCAATGATATGTCTGTTTCTGTCATTTTGTGTGTCCGTTTTCAGCCTCTGCCTGGGTAGCTGTGGCTGTCACTTTTCTTCGTGTATATCAGTATTCCAAATAGTGTAGCAGCATCTTTAATGGGATGCAAATTGCTCCAGGATTCAAAGGCCTTTTCATTTGTTCAGCGCCTTGTAGACGCCTTTCTATTTGTTGAAGTTAAGCAGTGTGGTGTTTATTTGGACACTGAGGATGGGGGGAGTAAATGTCCCGCAGCCTCCTCAGTTGTTGCATGCACGTGTATAAATACATAAATACACCATTGGTGCGTGCCTACCCTCTGTGCTGTATTTTCCGTCTGGCTCTTGGCATGTATATATATACATCATTTTTCCCCTGTCTTCGTATCCGTTCTATTCGTGTGGCATGTCAGGCAAGCTTAGCTTTGACCGCACTACATTGTGCCAGGTAACCTGAGGCTGTGGTCGCACTATATCGTGACAGGTAACCTCTGGGTGTGGTCGCACTATATTTTGCCAGGTAACCCCACGCTATAGTCGCACTATATTTCGCCAGATAACCTCACGCTATAGTCGCACTATATTTTGCCAGGTAACACCACGCTATAGTCGCACTATATTTCGCCAGGTAACCTCACGCTGTGGTCGCATTATATTGTTCCAGGTAACTTCACGCTATAGTCGCTTTATATTGTGCGAAGTAACCTCACGCTGTGATCGCGCTATATTGTGTCAGGTAACCTCACGGTATAGTAACACTATATTGTGCCAGGTAACCTCACGCTAAAGTCGCACTATATTGTGCCAGATAACCTCACGCTATAGTAGCACTATATTGTGCCAGGTAACATCACGCTATAGTCGCACTATATTGTGCCAGGTAACCTCACGGTATAGTAACACTATATTGTGCCAGGTAACCTCACGCTATAGTAGCACTATATTGTGCCAGATAACCTCACGCTATAGTAGCACTATATTGTGCCAGGTAACATCACGCCAGTGTCCTAAAATTACTTTGCCATTAACTGTGTGGATGAAGGAAAAAGTTGCTTGGGAATAGTGAAAGATTGGAAGAAAATAGAGGATTGTCACTTGAGGATTAAAAAGCAGAATGCCTTCCACTTCAGTCATATGCATTTTACATTATTTAGCAGTCATGTGCATGATGACAGCCCATACATCCTGTGACAAAATTGTAAAAACCTAGGATGAGGATGAAATAGCACAACTCCATTAACTGAATTTCCAGGCCACATGGTGAATTATTTTACATTGCATCACGCTATAGTAGCACTATATTGTGCCAGGTAACCCCACACTATAGTAGCACTGTATTGTGCCAGGTAACCTCACGCTGTGATCGCACTATATTGTGCCAGGTAACTTCACGCTATAGTAGCACTATATTGCGCCAGGTAACCTGACGCTAAAGTAGCACTATGTGGTTCTGGGTAACCTCACGCTATAGTAACACTATTGTGCCAGGTAACCTCACGCTAAAGTCGCACTATATTGTGCCAGGTAACCTCACGCTATAGTAGCATTATATTGTGCCAGGTAACCTCACGCTAAAGTCGCACTATATTGTGTCAGGTAACCTGACGCTAAAGTCGCACTATGTGGTTCCAGGTAACCTCACGGTATAGTAACACTATATTGCGCCAGGTAACCTCACGCTAAAGTCGCACTATGTTGTACCAGGTAACCTCACGCTAAAGTCGCACTATGTTGTGCCAGGTAACCTCACGCTGTGGTCGCACCATACTGTGCCATACCAGCATAACGTCGCGTTTCGGACTTCGCCTTCGCCTCTATTCATTATGTTTGTGTTGGTCTATTGCATGGTCTCCCTTGTCACTCACATTCCTGTAGCGCTGGCTGTGTTTGCTGGCATATCTGGGGAAGAGGAACCGTGCATTTTGAAGATAGACAAGGAGGTTTTTCTTTTGCTGTATATTTTAGAGCAACGAAGAGTTTAGATCTGTTCACACAACCCTCGTCTAATCAAGCCAAATGTTTGTGCTCATTCATTGGTTTTATATGTTCCCGAAACAGACTAAAGTCCGTCTCTCTTCGGTGAAAAGAACTACCTCAATGTAGGCGGATGTGGCTGTTGCCAGCCGTATCAGCCCGCTGTGAGCTCCCCCCAGCTAGTTAGTCTGGGACTGTGTTGCCATACATGCCACTACAGAGGGTACGGCGTACTGCGCAGCACGCACGCATGTGGCGGACTTCTACTGAGCCGTTTGGAGCCCATGTGGCGAGAATGAGTGCTTAGGAACTTGTGCTGAGCCGTTCGGGCCCATGCGACTGCAGGTACTAACAAAGGCAAGAACTACACCGAGGAGGAGGACCGATTCCTGGTGTGCATGCTGCACAAGCTCGGCTTCGACAAGGAGAACGTGTACGAGGAGCTGCGCGCCGCAGTCAGGTGAGAACTGGTGCCGGCGGTCGACGTCCGACACCGCCAGCTGCCGGCCGGTGGTGGTGGTACTGACTGCGGCAAGGCATAGTGGGCCATTTACTGCGTGGCTCGCGGTGTTTCCCCGGATACCGCCCCCTCTCCCAGCTGTTCTGAGTTACCCACTGGGCGAAAGGCGAGTTCGGTGTCGATGACGACAGTGCGGGACTCGTCACCCTACTGCAGCTGGCGAGTTCGGTGATCTGAATAGAACAATTTGTGTTGCTTGCGTACGCATCCAGTCTTGCCGGCGGAGCGTTGGACGCGTGTATGTTCCAGATATGAAGCGCGACAAGCTCGAGGCCAATGAATAGGTAGTCCTCGTGTTTGGCGTGACCTTCCGGTTGAATGGGAACTGAATGTCAATATTTGGACAGGGAGCTACCTATGAAAGCCCTTCTCGTCAAGGGGCATAATAAACAGAGTCACTGACTGAAAGACCTATAGCACAGAGATGCATCCGGAACATTCATCACGATTGCCGCCGGAGTACAAAACACGCATTGTGCGCTCTGTACAGCGAACATCGAGGAATGTAGACAGTCTTCGGTCCTTACTTCCATGCAATGCTCCTAGTGGTGATGTTGGATACCGCATTTTGTGCACGTATCCCTGCCGTCCGGATCCCTGTGGTGCAACCCACCGGGTAGCACTCAGCCTATTATGCTCGCGTTCTACACCTATATTCCTTGACAGAGGGCGTAGTTCACGTCTGCATTGCGAGACAGTAAAATAACCTGAAACCCAAAAAAGTCTCCTAATACGTGAGTGTGGGTGGGAAGCATTCGGCCATCCTCCGCAACTTCCGTGGATACCGTTCTGGCTCGCTTGCATCACGTCAGATTATTTCAACAACTGCGACACACCCACGTGCCCTGAACAACACGCGCACACACATGACACCACGAAAAGCATCAGCAGTTTTCGTTGCTGGTCGATCAGATCAGCCGCTGACCGCTCTCTCGCTACGTTAATGATACTCGGACGGCTGTTCGCACCAGGCGTTTGGGTGGAACACACTCGAGGGCAGCGGTCTGTTTGTTCCTTGGGTGGTCCACGGCACACTTTGTGCACATTCACGTCTAATGGCGCCGCTCACACTATTTCGCCGGTGGACCGCGGGATTGGGAAATGTTCCGAGGGGAACGAATGTTGATCCCGGGGCCTTTGGTACCCATGTACCACCGTTTGAACAACAAACCGTGCTGTGTGGCCGGCAGGACGGCGCCCCAGTTCCGGTTTGACTGGTTCATCAAATCGCGTACGGCTATGGAGCTGCAGCGGCGCTGCAACACTCTGATCACGCTCATCGAGCGCGAGAACCAGGAGCTGGAGGAGCGCGAACGGTCCGCCGACAAGAAGCGCAAGCCCAAGACGGGTGCGCGCGCCGATAAGCGCAAGGAGGCGCCCGGCACGCCCGACAGCAAGGGCAAGGGCCGCAAGAAGGGCCGCGTGTGAGGGCCGCCGGCGGCACGGTTCGCTTCCGATATTGCGGCGCGAGCTCCGGGGGAGGGTAGGTGCCAGCCAAGCTTCGTGTCGCTGTCCCCTCTGTGCTGACTCGTGTTCGGTGTTGTCCACCGCGCTTCCCGGTCCCGGCCTTGTGTCCGACGTGCTTCTTGCCTAGCTCGCGACTGGCGATATATTTTCTCGAGAGGCCGTGGAGCCGGGATGCGGCCGCGCGCGCCGTTAGTCTAGTTGACATTCCCTCAGAACATAGCGAGTCCAGACAGGTCGGTTGTCACGTGGGTTGCAAGTGTGGATTTCCAAGCAAACTAAGAATCGCTTGTGTCATCGTCATCGTCGTCGGGTGACCTCCACACTACAAAACATTAATCATGCGTGCACGTCGGCCTGTCCTGTCTTAAAAGCTGAACTCTCGGCGACCAATTCTCAAAGGACGCTTGCTGAGAGGTGCCTGGTAATGGAGAAAATATTCCGGTGTTGACACAGACAACGCGTGGCCTGGGGTCGGCTGGAATGAGTGGACTTTCTATGCAGCAGATGCATTTGTCGAGAGAATGGTGGGGCCCGTCTGTGGCATGACCTGACCCGACCCGATGGCTGTCTTGATGTAGCTGGTCGTGACCTCATCTGTATTTTTGTTTCACTCATCCCTGTTGGCAACGTCGTATCACGTGACTGGATAGTGTTGACTCCATCGAACAATACACTTGTCCAGAATTCCCTGTGTTTGGAAATGGGATTAGGCTGTATTCCTTTAGTCATTATTATTTATTGGATGGTTCACGACGCACCCTGCACATTCACAGCTTATGGTGCCGCTCACTGTTTGGGATTGGGGAATGTCCCGAGATTGGCGAATGTCCCGAGTGGTGAGTGTCGAACTCGGGACCTTTGATATCCAGAGCCCAACACCTTAACTACTCGGTCATCCCCGCCTCAGGCTGCATTCCTAGGGGAGTTGACAGCACGCTGCCAAACTTGCCCGGGAGTTCGCGGGTAGACAGATAGTGCTTGCCTATCATGTTGTTCTTCATGCCAAAAGTGGTTAGTTGTGGTCTGGCGTGCTATCTGCGGATGGGGTGTCCTCCAAGCCAGTGATTACTCCCGCTGCTTCGGCATTGCTGTGGGGGTAGGGTCTGATGCGGGGGTGACCCGCAGTTGCAAATGGACGGCTTCCGCCCAAAATTCCTTGGACGAGGTGCGGCGTTGCAGGGAGGTGAGCAACCGGGTCCGGTACCATAGCTGCCACCGCAGGTGCCAGTTTAGTCTGGGTGGTCGTGCTCCCTTGAAGTATTTTCCTCCTCTCTGCACTATCCTTATCACCTAATGGGTCTCTTTTTGCTTACCTGGCATACCTACTGCGGTTTTTGTGTGAATAACGTGCGGATGACGCCTTACACATGCCTGATCTGGGAAGAACACGGAGGGTGGATTGACTGAGGACACATCGACCAGAAATCCCAGAATGGCACCAAGTGCGGTCAATGCGCCGAATGCGGGCGGGCGTACATGCGCACTAACGTTGGTAAGGTGACAGCCAAGCGTTACGAACTCAAATGCATGAAATATGAAAATCTTGCCTGATTTGTAGAGGTGTAATTCCAGGTATGTGAGCTTGCTGGCGTACCAAGGGTGCCAGGAAAACTGGATACGGAGGGTGGATGGAAATCCAATGGCAAATAAACGATGGTGGAAGTTTGGGCCCCATGAGTGTCGCTAAAATTGTTTGAGGGGGGCGGGGGGGGGGCAATCAATGTTCTTTATTCAATTTTTATCCGGAGAGGCGCTATCCGAAGACTCGTTGAACGCCATCCTGAAGGAAACCGTTGCGCTAGAGGGGGAGGGAGGTTCACTCTAGCATTCTGAAAGTGTGCCTCCATATGCTCAGCTCAGCTTCAGTCTGATAAGAGGGATACACAAAGTGACACCCCTGTTGGCCTATCCGCATGAAAATTAATTTCGTCGCTGATTAATTTTAAATAAAGCGCTTTTGAAAAAGCTGAATTTCAGGGACTATTTAATGGCAATAGGTGGGCCTTCAGATCATTTGATTGAAATCCTTAACTGCGTGGGGTTACAAGTTTCAAATCCGGGACAGTGAGCTCGTGTTGCTAATGCTAGCACTTGCCACATACATACAGCATATTCGCCCTAGATTCGTGCTCGCTCGTAACTAATCTAACGGTCAGTCACGACACTCGAAATTGACCAGACCGTTCGTTTCCTACTCGACGATGCGTTACGTGCAGTGGTTTCGCCTGAATTTACCACTATTTTGGCCTGCACTTCGAGGAAGAAGGCTGGAGGAACGAACCGTCTGGATGGACCGTTCCAAGATGTGAATTGCAATATATTACATGTAATTATTGAAGTACCCAAGGAAGCCGAACCAGCCTCCAGGCGCTGTATGTGCGGGGGGATCATTCACTCACCCATGCCACGCCCCAGGCAGCGAAGGTACCTGCAGTCGCAACGACTTCCAAGAAGTTAAAGATCCAGTAATAGAGTTTCAAGAACATGTTTCGTCAAAAATTGGCAAGATAACTCATTAGCTTGATTTCGAGGCGCATCGGTTAAAAACACAATTCCCATCACATCATTAACCTGCGCACTGCTCGTTGGGCGGACGGCACGCCTGGTCAAAATCTCCCAGCAAGTTACTTTACAGCATGACATGCACGTCTCCTTGTCGTCCCATCCCAATATCCATGGTCACCGCCATGGGCAATGTGCAAACACGTTGGCCAAGCAGGTTGTACACAATAGTATATTCCTGTTGAGGCGGTGACCGATCGTATGACACGAAACTTTGCCGCGCAGCATCTCTCCCGGGACTTCGACGAGAGCCAAGAAAACGCAGTCCACATGAAGACCCACTCAACACTCGCCAGTGTACACACGTCCCGTCGGGGCAATCACCTTTGCACCGCTGCACACCTCGAAAGTACAAGTCAGGAATTAATGTCAGCGGTACGACCTGCGGATCGACCTGACACATAGAAGTTCTCCTCCGGCCAATCACATGCCCATTGGACAACTCCAAAGTACACATGCCCAATGCAACTTCGGAATGATAATTAGCACATCAGGTACACAACCTTGTTTACTCGCCTCCACAGGGCTCCATCGACGATTCAACTGACATGTCGACGAGCCACGTGCAGCGAGTCCACAGGTCCAGTGTCCGCCGTGTTGCATCGGCTCCAGCCATATTTCTTCACGTTGGTCGAAGACGCGGAACGTTTGTATTAGCTTCCATGGTCATCGGTTTTGTACAAAGAGAGCATGTTGAAAGAAAACATTTTCCAGCAAAAAAAAGTAACAGAATAACACTTGAGTACTGGTAACAGTATTCTGGAATAATTTACACAAGGTTACGTTATCAAATGCTCACTTAAAAAGCCTGCGCTTGTTTGCCGTGCAGCCGACTCCAGGTACACTGTCGCACACTTTGTGACTTTGGCGCCCGGTATCTCAGTTTAGCTTTCCAGTGCGATCCAGGTGGAATAATTTCAGCTGTCTACCTTTGGCCTGCCACTAAACGGTATCCTCGAACATCCAGCCTGCCACTGACTGGCACAGTCGGACGTCCGTCCCATCACTGACTGGCACAGTCGGACGTCCGTCCCATCACTGACCGGCACAGTCGGACGTCCGTCCCATCACTGACCGGCACAGTCGGACGTCCGTCCCATCACTGACCGGCACAGTCGGACGTCCGTCACATCACTGACCGGCACAGTCAGACATCCAGCCTGCCACTGACTGGCACAGTCGGACGTCCGTCACATCACTGACCGGCACAGTCAGACATCCAGCCTGCCACTGACCGGCACAGTCGGACGTCCGTCCCATCACTGACTGGCACAGTCGGACGTCCGTCCCATCACTGACCGGCACAGTCAGACATCCAGCCTGCCACTGACAGGCACAGTCGGACGTCCGTCCCATCACTGACCGGCACAGTCGGACATCCACCGCCACTGACAGGCACAGTCGGACGTCCGTCCCATCACTGACTGGCACAGTCGGACGTCCGTCCCATCACTGACCGGCACAGTCGGACGTCCGCCCGTCACTGACCGGCACAGTCGGACGTCCGTCCCATCACTGACTGGCACAGTCGGACGTCCGTCCCATCACTGACCGGCACAGTCAGACATCCAGCCTGCCACTGACTGGCACAGTCGGACGTCCGTCCCATCACTGACTGGCACAGTCGGACGTCCGTCCCATCACTGACCGGCACAGTCAGACATCCAGCCTGCCACTGACTGGCACAGTCGGACGTCCGTCCCATCACTGCGCCAGTCAGACATCCAGCCTGCCCGACGGCACAGTCGGACGTCCGTCCCATCACTGACGGCACAGTCAGACATCCAGCCTGCCACTGACTGGCACAGTCGGACGTCCGTCACATCACTGACTGGCACAGTCGGACGTCCGTCCCATCACTGACTGGCACAGTCGGACGTCCGTCCCATCACTGACCGGCACAGTCGGACGTCCGTCCCATCACTGACCGGCACAGTCGGACGTCCGTCACATCACTGACCGGCACAGTCAGACATCCAGCCTGCCACTGACTGGCACAGTCGGACGTCCGTCCCATCACTGACGGCACAGTCGGACGTAGTGTTCGGCAGTGGATGTCACGCGGGTGGAGTCGCCTGACGGCACAGTGGACTGCCCGCACATCGGACGTCCGCCCATCACGACGGCACAGAGACGTCCGTCCCACACGACCGGCACAGTCAGACATCCAGCCTGCCACTGACAGGCACAGTCGGACGTCCGTCCCATCACTGACGGCACAGTCGGACGTCCGTCCCATCACTGACCGGCACAGTCGGACGTCCGTCCCATCACGACGGCACAGTCGGACGTCCGTCCTCAGGCACAGTCGACTCCCAAACGACCGGCAAGTCGACGTCCGTCCATCACGACGGCAAGTCGGACGTCCGTCCATCACGACCGGCACAGTCGGACGTCCGTCATCACGACCGCACAGTCGGACGTCAGCCTGCCACTGACAGGCACAGTCGGACGTCCGTCCCATCACTGACTGGCACAGTCGGACGTCCGTCACATCACTGACCGGCACAGTCAGACATCCAGCCTGCCACTGACAGGCACAGTCGGACGTCCGTCACATCACTGACAGGCACAGTCGGACGTCCGTCACATCACTGACTGGCACAGTCGGACGTCCGTCCCATCACTGACCGGCACAGTCAGACATCCAGCCTGCCACTGACAGGCACAGTCGGACGTCCGTCCATCACGACTGGCACAGTCGGACGTCCGTCCCATCACGACCGGCACAGTCAGACATCCAGCCTGCCACTGACGGCACAGTCGGACGTCCGTCCATCACTGACTGGCACAGTCGGACGTCCGTCCCATCACTGACTGGCACAGTCAGACATCCAGCCTGCCACTGACTGGCACAGTCGGACGTCCGTCCCATCACTGACGGCACAGTCGGACCCAGCCGCCCTGCGGCACAGTCGGACGTCCGTCCCATCACTGACCGGCACAGTCAGACATCCAGCCTGCCACTGACTGGCACAGTCGGACGTCCGTCCCATCACTGACTGGCACAGTCGGACGTCCGTCACATCACTGACCGGCACAGTCAGACATCCAGCCTGCCACTGACAGGCACAGTCGGACGTCCGTCACATCACTGACGGCACAGTCGGACGTCCGTCCCATCACTGACTGGCACAGTCGGACGTCCGTCCCATCACTGACCGGCACAGTCAGACATCCAGCCTGCCACTGACAGGCACAGTCGGACGTCCGTCCCATCACTGACCGGCACAGTCAGACATCCAGCCTGCCACGGCACGCATATTTGCAGAAATAACCTACCATCAGGAGACCGGACGGGGCTTCCGTCGTGCACAATCGGAGTATTCGTTCGCAGCCTGACCTTGACATTCTGAGTGGGTCATCTGGGGATGTGCACGAACATGATAGAGAGTGATCTTGATGGTATCGTCTATGGACACGTCGAAAAAAGCCTTCATCGTCCGTGCGTGGTCTGAGATTTCAGGACTCTGACGAGGTCTTAGAGTATGTGTCGTATGCACAACCTGAAAGCGTTTGCCTTCCCTTTCCCCGCCCCCGAAAACATCCGCTGTGCTTGACAGTTTGGAATGTCATCCATGATCTGAAATGGTGCAACAATGACCACACGTGTCCTTAACACGCACCAAGGGTATAGCAAGTTCATTAGCCTTCTTTTAGCATGGGTCAGGAGATGGGATGATGAAATATCTATGTAGTTTTGGCAGTCGCATGCCTCCAAGATATATCAATGTTGTTAACAAGCAGCAATTAAGTTCATAACACTTCCTCTAGTCGTAACAATGTTTTCGACAGTAAACAATCTAGTGAACGGTGGCCACGAGTAGTGAGAACTGAACACCCTGGTAGCTCAGTTGCCGCTCCGGTAGCTCAGTTGGTTAGAGTGCTGGCCTGCACCGGTCTCCCCTGTATTGGCAACACAGGGTTCGAGCCGCTTCGCGCGCTCGCATTTAGCCCCCGGCTGGGAGTATCAGTTGGCAGCTGGCCCGATAAGGCCGGGGACGAGCTACCGGGCGGCCGTGTCGGTGCATTGGCGGCACGTTAAACTTTCGGTCTAAATTCTGTCGTTGAACTGGAGCTCATGGATCGGGTGGTGGGGCCAGGGTTCACGCAACAAGCTCTGCTTAGCAATAGAACCCTGGCTCCTCAAGCCACCCCAGCAACAACTCGGATCAAATTTATTTATTAAAAAAAAAACACCATGAAGGTCGTAATAAAAACGGTTAGCAATCAACCTTTTGGTGTCATTGAAGTGTTATGGCCATTAACCGTGCCCGTAACAAGCGGCAAACGGTGTTGCTACAATTCACCTTCAGGGACCTGCCTGAAGTGTTTATTTACCCAGCGGCTTCGCACAAAACTATGTGGTGATGGCCGAAACTTCTTTGCATTGTTCAAAACCTGGAAGTGTTGGTCAAAATTTGGTGGTGTCGGTCGAAATTTGGTGGTGTTGGTAAAACAAAACTCGTGGGCCGTGCTCCATAGTGGTCTGCACGGTATACAACCCACGCAGCATAACCCGATTAAATTCACGCATAATTAAAACATGTGCTCGCTGTTTTCGGCACAGATCGGAAGGCAGCCGTTGCTTCCATGTTGCCCTCAGTCTGGCTCAACCTTGCTCTGTTGCTGGGCAATTTGAGGTGGCCATGGACGCCTGTCACAAACGAGGGACGACGCAACCGTCGCAGCTGGGCTACCCGGACGGCACACATCTGAAACAAACCTGAATACAGTTTCAACAATTCAGCCGCAACGAGTCGAAAGCAGCGGACAACGCCGCGCCCCCCGCACGCGGCGAGTCGGACTTCATTCGCCGTGCGCTTCGGGTGCATCCTGCGCCTCGGGCAGACAGAACGTGTGTAGGAAGCAGAGCCGGCTCACTTCGCCTTCGCCTCGGCCGACCGCGAGCGTGCAGCGAACACACCGAACGGGTCGGTGAAGAGCAGCGTGCCGGTGAACACGAGCGCCGAGCCGAGCCAGTGGCTGGCCGAGAACGGGTTGCGGAAGTACCAGACGCTGAGAAGCAGGCTGACGAACTTGCGCAGCGTGATGACCAGCGTCACCGTCAGCGAGGTGCACTGCTCCGTCAGCCGGAACACGGAGCTGATGCACACGTACCTGCGCCGTGGTCAAGGAAACACACCGCACGTGGCGGGCGACACACAGGAGACGGCCACACAACACGCACAGCTGGCGCGGACAGGCGCACCGAAGCGGAAACAGCAAAACGGCCTCACGGGAAGGAAGAACAAAGGATTCCTGCAGGCAAGAACAGTGGTCATAAATGGCAAGTAAGCTGGCTTTTCTGTTGTCAATATCATGTAGAGCAATTGCGATCGTGAATAAAAAGAAGTGCGCTTCCATCTTCGTCTACCCACAGCTGTACACGTTAATTACCACCCACTAGTTCACGAGCAATACCAAGCTTGTGCGGATGGCGGTGAAGACAGTGACCACATTGTCTCAGGAAAGCAAATATACGATGTTTCAGATTTATATATGTATTGCATGGGCATGAGGCAGTCTATTACTTGCACAGAACCACCACGCATATAGCACGTCGAACATAGCTCAAAGCTGAGTTACGAATTTTAAGTCGGTGCCTTTCAACGCATCCGCCATCCAAGCCTCAAACTTGGCGTCCAGCTCAGGAGTGCAGTGATTCAGCCAATCTCCAACCTGACCTTTCCTGATGAAGCTCCCCTCGCCTTCGTTGAAAAATGCTTTCGCCATGCCTCCTTCCATGTTCACGTACGGATTCTTCCTGAAGTTATCAATATGCAGATGGCCAGCGAGCTTGGCAATCTCGACGTCCGAGTAAGACTTTCCCAAAAACTTTGCCATCCTCTTCAGCTGGCCGGGCAAATCCCGCTTCAGCTCTTCGTAGAACACCATGCAGAGATTCGGATGGTTCCTGTTATTCCAACCTTCAATTATCATCGGTATAACTGGTGCATTAAGCACGTTTCCCTCCATGTACATCTCGGCAAAAGACGTCAGATCCTCCACGAAACCCTGGTTTTTGAAGAGTCGACAGTGCTTGTAGAACGACAGGCACGCATCTTTGGGGTTACGCGCCACAAAGAACGTCTTGCACGTGTCCAGCAGGTCGGGGTTGTTCATGCACAGCGGCAGGTGGGACTTGACGAACTTGGGCGACGGCCGGTTCGGGTCGCCCGACAACGGCTTCAGGCCCTGCAAGAGCTCCGGCGACCGCGACGCCAGCTCACCCATGTACTGGTGCATCCAGTCCTTGTCGCTGACCAGCGGCCAGTCGAGGAAGTTCCAACGGTCGGGCATGAGCGGCCGCGCGGCGCCCGCGTAGTCTAAGTCGTTGGCCAGCAGCCAGATCATCTCCTGGCTCCAGGTGTTGCCGCACTTGGGCGGCGACAGCATCCACACGTCGCGCGGGTCCAGCGGGTAGTTGTAGGCGGCGGCCAGGTCAGCGTCAGAGGCGGTGGCTGCCACCTTGAAGCCCCAGTGGTTGACAGCCACCAGCCCGTTCGGGTAGCCCGTCATGGCGGCCGCTATGCGCGCGTTGGTCGCCGCGTTCAGCGGCCGCAGCTTGAACGGGTACGGTCGCTTGTGGTCGCCAGACATCCTGGACGCTCTGCCAATGAACAGGCGACACGGTCGGTGGCTGGGCCGTCCGGCCCTGCGACTGGGAAGGAGCGAGCGCGGCGTCCAGAGGTGGACGCCCGTACACTTTCGATATTGCCGGTGCAACGCCAAACAAAATATTGGTGTTGCTGTTCAACCGCAATATTTTGCTCGCCCTCCCAATCGCCACCCAACACTGACATTTATTCTTTGAGTTTGCAGATAACACTAAGCTCCCATAGAACAAGAGTAATGCCTATTCCGAGCCTGCTTCCATCTGGAGGGCAACTCAGCGCTTGCAAGACAAATTCATCGTCAAATGAAGGAAACCACCATTCTCAGGTCGGCCCAACCCGGTTGGCGCTTCTTGGATTCTGTAGATTCAGAGGTCTGCAGCGCCTACTTCCGTCGTAGCATTTTAAACTATTGCCAAGAAAGGGTACTAACAATGCGTTAATTTTTTTTCGTTAAATATTGGGATGTTCTTCACCAGTCGACATGCAAAGAACTGTTCACATTTGCTTTGTGGACAAACACCAAGCAATAGAAGTAAAATATATAAGATGGATTCTAAGCAGGAAAATGGCTCAAATGGCCCTAAAACGTTCTTCAAATCTGCGAAGATTTTGCAGCAAAATGGACCATCATATAACTAGAAATTGCAGTGTCTTTCCACTTCATGACTTACGTTCCTTCAGAACAAGATAAACTTGTGGTAATAGTAGTATTTATGCCACTCCCACAAATTATCTCTCCCACTCCGGTAAAACAAATTGAGTTGTGCCGTTCTAATACACTGGAGAATGAGGGCTCGTTCTGTATCACGCACTGTTTTTTCGTCAACTCCAGATGACTATAGGGAGGCTGCTGGTTGGCTTTGTGATTTGAACCCAACCAAATGCGATGGAACTAGTGTTGCCAGAGGTAAACGAGCAGCTCGTTTCAATTGTGTCGTTTTTTGTGAAAATCCAACACAAGCCGCTGACGGCCTTGACAGTCGTACTGACGGCCAAGGTGCGAAGCCGGATGGTATGAGGAGGCCATTGTTTTTCTCTCTTTTCGTTCTTCTCGGGTTTGCGTCTGGAGAAGAGAGTTAATGATGTGGGAATAATAATTGGTAGATGCTGCTTTATTACCGTCTGCGACTCCTATCATCAATTATACCCGTTGTAGGAATTCTAGTTTTTCCTCGTTTTGTCGATGTTATCGCGGCGAACATGGCTGCCAAATATTGAAGCTGGCTTACGGTGAGTCACGGTTGGAGCGTGGTGGCCGCCGGTGGGATTTTGCACGCTTGGTGTTGCCAATCCAACATCAATAATTCATAAATTGAACAATAGGCCTATAGTGATGTACGGAATTGATGGACTCAAATGTCAGGTTGGCAGCAACAATTATTTTTTTGCAACCTCCATATGTGATGGCAACCTTCTTAATCGAACCATGCTACGGACGTTGTTCATAAATCGGAGACCAATCATTCTCCATAAGGGATACTGATGTTTTATAGTTCCTGGGACGAAAGGCGTGATTCTTGTTGATCATTAATTTGTTTTTATTGGTAAAATTGCAGCTCAAGGTAATTTTTTTATTCTTGGAACTTCTTTTCCCGGTGCCATGTCTATGAATGTGTTAAGGACCATTCGTTTCCTTTGCAAATCAGTACTGTTCAGCTGACACATAGGTTCACGTAGTAAATATCGCAATATAATTTATTTTGCCTCACAGGAAAATCTACATGGAAAATCCAAAACTTGTGTTGTCATTGAAAATCCGGGTGACATCTTGTTGAAAAAATAAGGTAAACGGCGAAACTCATTGAAACGGATGAAATTTCGAGTGAGACTTTTGCATAATAATGAACTGCACTACATATATGATCCCGTTCATTTTTTTCAAACGAAACAGACAGAGAAGAGAGTGGAGAGATGAAAGGAGAAAGGAGAGGAGAGAGGGTAACATTATGCAATGTCATGGAATGATGTAGAATTAGGAGTGAAGAACCCAACTTTTAACGCTGTGACAACAAAGCAAAGTGTCGGTCGGGTCGCTGCCTGACACTCCGGTCGCATGGCCACAGCAGCCAGCTCGCTTCGGCTACACACCGCATGTGAACATGGACGCTGTGGTCGCTCCGAGCAATGGCGCACTTCAGAGCAAGTGTAGACTATAGGGTTATTGAAGCTGGTGTAGAATGCCAGCACCGTAGTACAGCTGAGACACTTTTGGAGTAAAAGTCACGTTGATATTCGAGCGGGAGTGAACACCACAACTAACCTTGTAGCAGCCAGCGAAAGTCTAACGGAGAAGGTAATGTGTCAAATATTTACACACCCACGAAGCCAGCAGCAATGTTCATTCACGGCAACCGTCGGGATATCCAACAGCATATTTTATCCGGACTGAATCCGTACAATCTAGGGACGAGTACTCTAGGGGTAAGTTGCCCGTCTCACAATCGAAATATTGTGGGTTCGAGCCTCAACTGTCGCTACTCTTCGCCCGCGACCAATCGGCGTGATGGATTGGTGACGCTATATGACTCGGCGGTCGACGTGTCGTAAAACCAATAACTATCAAACCGTACAATCGGAGTTGTGTCTTCATACTGGCATGACATTCACAACAAGCAAAACACCGGCATTCTCAAGGCATGAAGGTCACCAAAGGATATCGACATCACATCATTGGTCACATTGCAGGTTCACTAAAACGTGAACTAGTAAAAAAACAAAACAAGGGGAATACGTTTTGAATTCTGCTTTCCGGCATACATAAGCTGTGAATTCCTCAGGGGAATAAGAAATGACAGCTTTGAATGTCTTCAAACTGGAATTTGCATGGTTGGATTTCATCGCACCGGGCAACCCACTGGGGAAAGCATACAAAGCGAGCACACACATGATATTTACAAAATTGAATCCCTGTCCAACAGCTGGCAGAACTTCACTAATCATTTGGTCGTGCCAACGTCGTTGTGTGAAATCGCCAGCCTGACGACTCCCTCTGCTTGTCCGGCCCTATTCTCCCAGGTGGGAGTGAAGCCCCGTACTTGTGGACGCCGATGGCAGCTCACCTGTTCACGTGGCGTGTGACATCGGTCCCGCCACCTACTGTGGACAGCACGGCACGGCACACCCAACCGACCAAGGTCGTGCGTCGACTGTACACCAGCCGAACAAGGTCGGTCCGTTGATACGGCGTGACTCACTTTCACTTCACAGACACGGTTAGACAGATACCAAGTGAACTTGCCCAATACTCTACCTTGTGTTGTGTGGCGTGGTTTGCAGTCGACGGCCAATGTCGCAACACACCACACCAATTGCAATGTGCTCATGCCTCTCTCTCTATCTCTCTATCTCTCTATCTCTCTATCTCTCTCTCTCTCTATCTCTCTATCTCTCTCTCTCTCTCTCTCTATCTCTCTCTCTCTCTCTCTATCTCTCTATCTCTCTCTCTCTCTCTCTCTCTCTCTCTATCTCTCTCTCTATCTCTATCTCCTATCTCTCTCCTCTCTCTCTCTCTCTCTCTCTCTCTCTCTCTCTCTCTCTCTCTCTCTCTCTCTCTCTCTCTCTCTCTCTCTCTCTCTCTCTCTCTCTCTCTCTCTCTCTCTCTCTCTCTCTCTCTCTCATATATATATGTATATCCTCACTCGCCTGCGCAAAGGGAAAGAGCGCACCGTTGCAGAAGACCAGTGGAGTGAAACCTGTGTGAGTGGAGGAGCTGCCTATTACCGGCCACGTTCAACTCTGCATGGTAGACGTCTCAACGATTATATTGACGTAGCGATTGTATTGAATGTTGATTTAGCTACCTCTGCTTTGCAACGCAACGAGACAGACAATAAAGCAAAGTAGATGATCATGAAGTGGGCATTATATTTCTACTGCCTGCCTACTTCTGCCGAACATGTAGTCAGCTAAGTTTCATGGCTCAAACAAGAGCTTAACGATTGGCAGAATTGGTTTCCTACGACGGAGTCGACAGGCCTTGATTTGATAGTGGTTATCACAGACCAAGCAAACGATGGCAGAGGGGTATGGATTTCTAAATGTTGTATGGTCAGGTAATTACGCCTTTCCGTTGGCTTTTTTTTTGTTATTGCGTTGCACCTCGGGTTGGATTTGTGCTTTTGAATCCAGGATATGGATACAAATTTGGGGATAATCGAATAAGGTAGATATTTTTCTTGAAGCTTGTTACATCTGAATCCCAGTTGTTGCACTTTCCAGTGAACCTTTAGCACTTTATCGCAGAGCAGTTCATTATCAAACAGTAATATGCGATCTCCAAATAAGAGAAACGAGAGTCTAAGTTTCTGGAGATTATAACGTTCTAGATGTGAAAAGTCCAGAAGCACGTTATTTTCCGACCCTGGCTGCACCTAATGCACCAAGGGAGCGGGTTTTTGCGTTGTCTTGAAATTAACGCGTAGGTCCGAGAAACGTGGAAAAACGTGAAACGTGTACGTGGAGGGCACGCAGCTTAAAATAAATAAACAAATAGAACACCTCATGGGAAACACAATGCTTACTGTCATTCCTAGCCCCGGGGAGTAGGAATGACATGACGGGACGGGATCATGCCTATGCATCGCACCACACAAATCCAAATGTACGATTTTCGGCTACCACACACACAAACCCACAGCCACCAAAAATAGACAACTCACCCATACCATACCATTCGTCACCAGAACAAAATATATAGATATCACATTAGACCGACGACTATGTTTTCGGCCACACATCCTAGATATAAAAAAACGCGTCTCAAAAAGAATAAACAAACCACGAGCACTTTCTGGCACACATTAGGGATCCGATCGAAATTCACTACTGACACTATATAAAGCAATCACTCGGCCAATATTGGATTACGGATCCCCACTATTCGAAAACACAGCCTACCCAAAACTCAAAATTATAGACACACTTCAACACCAATGCCTCAAAATAGCCACTGGAGCATTCATCACATCACCCTATCTTGCCATTCATATATATAACCACATCCTAGAACTCAAACACAGACGCACAGAAGCACTGCTTAGGTATCACTACAAGAACAACTCACGAAACACCCATGCACACAGGCACTAAAACTCCGCACAGCACGCGTACACCAACTCATGAAATCAATACTACTAAAAACCACAATAGGCTGCCGCATACAAAGACTCGCAAACACTCTAGATATAACACTCTCCACAAGAACACCGCATGGTGGAAACAACCTACTCAACCTACTCAACACACACTTCCTAATTGACAGACGGGGACGAGTGTTCTAGGGGTAAGTTGGTCGTCTGACAATCGAAAGATTGTAGGTTCGAGTCTCACCTGTCGCTACTTTTCGCCCGCGACCAATCGGCGTGAGAGATTGGCGACGCTAAATGACTCAACGGTCGATGAGTCGTAAAACCAATAACCAACCAACCTAATTGACAGACAGAAAAACACATATACACACGTAGAAATACAACAACTATTCTTACAATTCACAGCACAATACGCCAACTACAACATCATATATACAGACGGTTCCGAATCACGTACACAGCAGACGGGCACAGCGACGGTGCTATACCCCAATGCAGCACCGCCGCGGGTCATCCTACATGCCCGTCTCCACGACACAGCATCCATATACACAGCACATCTGTTCGGCATACTGCACCATGTACAACACCAAAATTGAACACATCATAGCCACAGACGCAAAATCAGCACTACAGAGCATAACACCCTGCGTCAAATACAAACACCCGCTCCTACCCAAAATCGTACACATCCACAAAAAACAACCATACAGCAACGCCCACTACTTTTCTGGATTCCAAGTAACACGAACAGGGGTGTCGATTAAAAAAAAAACACTGAGGGGGGGGGAGCGAAGTGGCAACGCACGTACCCCCCTAACCAAAAACTCATCGGATTTCGCACACTATATGTTCAGATCTCAGAAATTCCGAGTTTGTATTCGACGATGTGTGTGTTTATGTTTATTCAGCTTACTCACGAACGAGGAAAACCGTCGAATAACTGGTGAAGTCACATAATTAAAAGAGCGGTACACAGTACATGTCAACATAACAACTCTGAGTAATGGCATGCGACTGCAGTTCCATACAGTGGGCTCGGATATATCGTCCTCGTCACCGTCAGCGCCTTCCCCTCACTCCACACACCAACAAGCACACACCGGCTTAAATAAGAATGTTTCAGCGATTAGATGCAGGCTAAAACACATCGGCCTTGATGAGTATCGGAGCACAGCAGACCTGAACTGTGACGACAATTGGTGAAAGTATTTCCGTGGCGCCTAACATTAGGGAGGGGCAAAGCCAAAGTTGTGCTTGGGCGAGTTCAGGGTCGGGGAGGATATGTTCATTCACACCTGTGACATCAGAATATCACTGCAGTTTCCAGTGAATCTGGAGAACTTTACCACAGGGCAATTCATGTCGAGTAACACCATTAAACGTTCAAATGGAAAACACGGATAATAATTTTGTGAAGAGGATCATGCTACGGATGGGAAAATCCAGGAAAAGCTCGTTTTCTCCAACCATGAAGTCCACTGCGAACCAGGGCCACGGAGCATATCGTCTCCTGTGGCGGACGAGTGCCCAAGAGCACACCATCCACTATGGCGGACCAGGGCCGTGAAGTACACACCGTTCACTGTGGCGGGTCAGGGTCGCAGAGCACGCCGTCCACTGTGGCGGACCGGGGTCGCGGAGTACACCTTTCACTGTGGCGGATTGGGGCTGCTGAGTCCATTGTGGCGGATCAGGGCCATCAACAGGTCAAATTATATCATGCCATGGTACTGGCGTACCTAGGATTTGTGATGGGGGTGGGCAAACTGATTTGGAATTGTCGCACAGACTCCAATTTTTGAAGAAGTCCCCGGACCACTATGTTGGTTAGTGAGATACTATTTTATTTTATTTTTAAAGAATAATTACTGACCAACTTAGCTGCCCTGTCGAGGGGGCCAAATCTGCCACCATCATTTCTGAATCACCGGATTTCAACCCGAACTCCCCGATTCTGTTCAAAGGATATTGTGTTCGTACCCCTTGATAAGTCACCTGACACTACTGAAATCACACCGGTACAAATCGCCAAAAAAGTAAAATTTTCCGATTTCAGGCATTCCGATTGCTGACACAGGGTCGCTAAAACGCCAACGGTCGTGCACATGTACCTTGCGCACCTGTACACGAACTTGGATACCTGTAATGCACTCTCCGCCTCTCCTGTAGAGCGAATTCCACCTCCAAGGAACCGTCCCTCAGCTTCTGGCATCGCAGAACCTTACCATATCGGTCACACCCATCGCGTCGCTGAAAGGGCGACAACGAGGCGGGTCTGTCCTCTGAAAATAAGAATACGGGGACCATTGGTCTGGCCCCTACGAGATGGGCCAAGAGAGTGTTTGTTGTTGGTGGGTGCCATGCGTTGTTGTTTTGTTTCAGCTCCTCGGGCGCCCAACCCCTTAGGGGCCCTACCGGGGGGACGCCTGGGTCCCGCGGACGGGAGGTCACCAGGCGTCCGAGGAGTTATACAGGGCAGGCGGCACCTTCGCCCGGCCGGGAGAGAGATACTCACCACCCCGACAGGGATCCAGCACCGCCCACCCCTTGACCCCAGCCGGCCGGGCCGGCGGGCACTGGGAAAATCCCATGCCCCCGGCCCGAGGCGACCAGCCACTTGGCCCGCGTGAGGTCCCACGGCCCCGCCCGCCCCTCCGGGATATCTGGACCAAAGAGGTGTGTTGGTCCCCTGTCACAACTAGCACCGTGCGACGGGGGACTTCAACCTCCAGGACTCCGTCAACCCCGGGGGGCGGGCCGAGGGGGCACGGCTACCCCGATAAAACTGAGCTGGTGGGCAGGGCCGGGGAAGTTGCCCTGTCTGCTCATAGTAGGGATAGTTGGTGTTGCAGGGTCACGTGAAGGACATGAATGTTGGGATGATATGGGAATTGGAATGGGAGCGTATGTACGGAAGGAAGAGGGGTGGCTGTGGTGACCCGAGGGAGCGCCATTTCCCTAGCCAGCCGTGTAACGAGGCCGGCCCCACTGCGGGGCACCGTTATTTGTTAATGGCCGGCGCTAATCGCAAATTTCCACTTACAGAAGCGTAAATTTGCGTTAAGCTATTCGCATGTCTTGCTACGCCAAAGCCCTTTTACAAGAGCATTATTTTCGCAAGTTTTCCTAATCGCATCGTATTCGAAAGTTCTGCTGCTCATGTAAACGGGGTAAATGTCCATATTCCCAATCCCATTACTACCCCACAATACGACAGGCCATCAACAAACACATACAACAAACATGGGATACAGCAGTAACACAGCTACACGAAATACACCCCAAACACGAATACTGGCACCCCATTAGCCAAAGCACCAGACTCAAAGAACGGACACCAACACGACTACGCATAGGACACACAGCACTCACACACTCCTACCCCATACTGATTGATTGATGGATTATTTGGGCTTAAGGGCGCATCAACTGCTACTGGTTATGTAGCGCCCATAACTCATTTTTTACAGCATTCCGCTTAGCGGCATGGGTCTATTTGTGGAATGGATATATTACGTGCAATTGAGCAGCCGATATATATCGGTACAGTTAACCTGTTTGGACGATCTCTGAGCTGTCACCTAAAACGTCAGAGTACGATAAGTTATCGAAAGTGGATACAAAGTGCCGCCTTCGTTCCACCGTGAAGTTGGGGCAAGAAAACAGTATGTGGCGAACAGTCATATGTGAACCACATCGGGAACAGCGTGGCCTCGCCTCCCGTCTCAAAAGGTAGCCGTGTGTCGCATATGTGTGACCGATGCGCAGGCGTGCCAGAATCACCTCCTCTCGCCTACATTTTTTCAGTGATGACGTCCACGGTGCCAGAACTGGTTTTATGGAGCGAAGTTTATTTAAAATCTGGCGATTCCAGCTTTCTTGCCACGTTCCTTGGAGAAAAGCATTTACTGTTGCGTAATAATCCCTGGCGGGAAGAGGCAAAGCTCGAGTCCCACGTGACTGCGAAGCCCGTTTGGCAGCAGCGTCTGCGAGCTCATTACCCGTGACACCGGTATGGCTCGGTACCCAACATAGAATAACCCTCTTACCCGCTCTACCTAATGACGTCAAACGTGCTAGAGTTTCTTGAGCAGTGGTTTGATGGATAGAAGGACTGAAGAGCCTGGAGGCTACTCAGCGAGTCAGTTACAATAAGATGTTGGGTTTCATCTCCAACCTCAATGAAACACAATGCCTTAATAATCGCAACCAACTCAGCAGTGTTCACAGATGCATATGATGGTAAAGTAAACGATCTCGTAGCTGTCCGACATACAAATGCACAACATGTCCCATTGACTGCCTTGGACCCGTCGGTGCATGTTCGAGAGTAGCAACGGTACGCTTCTAATAACTCCAGTGCTTCTGCTTTGAAAAGCTCTGAGACTGTTTCTCCTTTCTTGGATTTTGCAAGGGAGATGTCAATCTCTGGTGAGGTGAGTTCTCATGGCGGAATTTGCATGTGCTTCATCCTCGCAACACCTCGAAGTGGCATTTGATCCTCTTGAAGTAGTAGGCGGATTCTGACACAGAATGGTCGTAGTCTCTCACCTCTATGCCCATGGAAACTTGACAGCGTGTTTTGTGAGAAAACGGACTTGTATGTAGGATGCGTTGGGAACTGCCTCAGCTTTATGGCGTATCGGAGTCCCAGTTTCTCTCGTCTGTTTGCCAACGATGGCTCATGGGTCTCTGCCAAAATACTCTGAGCTGGCGAGGTCCGAAATGCTCGCGTGGCAATTCGCAATGCTGAGTAGTGCACGGTGTCAAGCTTCCGCTTCAGAAACCTACTGGCACCGTCATATATAAAAGACGCATAATCAAGCTTCGCCCGGATCAGAGATCGATATCATGTTAAAAGCGTTGCTCTATCAGCTCCGTAGTCAGTTCGTGAAACACACTTCATGATATTCATTGTTCGAAAGCACCTATCTCGCAATGTGTACAGATTGTCGCGGTAGGTTAGCCGGTTGTCCACAAGAACACCGATGAAGCGAGCCGCTGACTTCACAGGTATTTCCTGGTCATACAACTTAAGTGCCATTTCTGGACAGTGGCGGCGAAGTCAGCAGAAATGTACAGCCACCGTTTTGGAGGTAGAAAACCGAACGCCGTTTATGATTGTCCACTTTTCTAAACGGGCTACAGCGAGCTGTAGCTGTCTCTCCATGGATGATGATCGCGCCGCGCATGACCAGATACCTCAATCATCAACAAAGAGCGACCCTCCAATACTCGGCGATAGTCCGTTCGCTTTGTCATTGATTATAATTGTAAACAGAGCAACGCTGAGCACGCTCCCCTGTGGGACGCCGTTCATCTGGACAAAATGTGGAGACAAATGGTTTCCCACGCGGACACGGAAAATGCGGTCACACAGGAAGTTCTTGAGAAAAGTTCCCATCGGTCCGCGTATCCCATGGTTCCACACCTTCTGGAGTATTCCGTAACACCATACTGTATCATAGGCGGCCTCTATGTCGAAAAAAAATTGCTCCCACGTGACTATGCTGCATGAATATAGTAGGGATACTGCATAGTACGGATAGTTGGTGTTGCAGGGTCACGTGAAGGACATGAATGTTGGGATGATATGGGAAATGGAATGGGAGCGTATGGACGGAAGGAAGAGGGGTAGCTGTGGTGACCCGAGGGAGCGCCATTTCCCTAGCCAGCCGTGTAACGAGGCCGGCCCCAGTGCGGGGCACCGTTATTTGTTAATGACCGGCGCTAATCGCAAATATCCACTTACCGAAGCGTAAATTTGCGTTAAGCTATTCGCATGTTTTGCTATGCCAAAGCCCCTTTACAAGAGCATTATTTTCGCAAGTTTTCCTAATCACATCGTATTTGAAAGTTTTGCTGCTCATGTAAAGGGGTAAATGTCCATATTCCCAATCCGATTACTACCCCACAATACGACAGGCCATCAACAAACACATACAACAAACATGGGATACAGCAGTAACACAGCTACACGAAATACACCCCAAACACGAATACTGGCACCACATTAACCAAAGCACAAGACTCAAAGAACGGGCACTAACACGACTACGCATAGGACACACAGCACTCACACACTCCTACCCCATACTAAATCAATAACGATGACAATGCACCACATGCCATCGAACCCTCACAATTAAACACATACTCATATACTGCACCAAATACAACAACGAAAGGCAACATATCACAAACTAATGCACTACACATTTTACCTGGTCCGAAGACAACGATCCGCTGGGAAGCGACCACTTCCCCGTGGGGTTCGAATACCTAGCTGGAGCTGTCCTTGGCATGAGGCCTCGGAGGTGGAACCTCCGAAAAGTTGACTGGGGTGAATTTGAGGCGCAAGTAGTGGAGAAGTTCACTCCCATCAACGACTCTCCACCTACGGTGGCTACTTTTACAGCTAGAATACTCGAGGCAGCCACCACATGTATCCCGTTAACCTCTGGGTCTCCCCATCGTTCCCCAGTCCTGTGGTGGTCTCCTGAGTGCCGGGAGGACACCCGTGCCCGTAAACAAGCCTTTCGAGCCTTTGACCGTCGAAGCACAAGAGTCAATATGATCGCATTTATGAAAGCCAGAGCACATGCCCGTAGGACTGTTAGTGAGGCTAAACGAAATTCGTAGCAAAAGTACGTCGGAGGCCTCACTTCATCCACCTCCTCAAAGGAGGTGTGGTCGCGAATAAAGCGTATATCCGGTAAATTCTGTCCTGCCCCGTTGCCTGTCCTACAAGTAGCAGGTCGTAGCATTACACACCCAGCTGAGGTCGCGAGTGAATTTGGTCACACGCTATACCAACGAAGCAAATCCGGGAATGATCAACCCGAATTCCTGAGTCATCGTTTGCAGAGCGAAAAAATTACATTAAGGTTTTCCACATCTAAACGGCTGGCATATAACGATCCCTTCACAAAGGCAGAGTTAGCATCAGCAGTTCTTTCTTTGCGTGAAGTGTCTGAGGGTCCTGATAAAATACATAACGAAATGCTGCGTCACTTGCCATCTTGTGCCCAGCACGTTCTACTGTCCATGTTAAACTCGCTGTGGAAAACCGGAAATTTCCCGGCAGCCTGGCTACAGGCCACTGTTATTCCACTCCTGAAACCCGGGAAGGATGGAAAGGACTCTCTTCACTACCGTCCTATCTCGTTAACATCTTCACTATGGGAACTGATGGAGAAAATGGTAAAAGTCCGCTTATCTTGGTATCTGGAGGACAGAAAGATTTTAGTAAATTCTCAGTGTGCTTTTAGGAAAAATCGCTGCACAATCGACAATCTTATCACCCTTGACACCGACATACGTGCTGCTTTTATAAGGAATCGACATGTTGGAGCTGTCTTTTTTACATTGAGGGCGCATTCGACACAGCATGGCGCCATGGCATACTTATACAAATCCACGAATGCGGTCTTCGTGGCCCGCTAGCTTTCTTCCTTCAAAACTACCTAAAAGATCGTCTGTTTAGAGTCCGTGTTGGCAACCATCTCTCTGGCTGGTTCCGGCAGGTGAATGGAGTGCCTCAGGGCGGCGTGCTTAGCGTTCCTCTGTTTTCCCTCCTCATTAATGATATCGGCAGTACGTTGCCACCAGCTATCTGTAGCTCGCTTTTCGACGACGACTTCGCTATTTGGACGTCGAGCGCCTCATCACCCGCACTACAAAGGCAGCTACAGCTTGCTGTCTCCCGCTTGGAACGATGGGCAAACGCAAGTGGCTACTGTTTTTCAATAGGAAAAACTGTAGCCACGCATTTCTGTCGACGTCAAGGCTGTCAGAACATGGAGATCATGCTGTATAAGTCACGCATTCCTAAGAGACCGGTGGTTAGGTTTCTTGGTGTTATGCTTGACTCTCGCCTAACATATCCGGACCATTTTAAAATGCTCCGTGACAGGTGTTTTAAAACGCTGAATATACTTAAGGTGGTTTCACGTACATCATATGGTGCTGACAGACTCACATTGCTGCTTTTATATCTATCTTGAATTCGTTCTAAGCTTGACTATGCGTGCTTTGTGTATGACTGTGCATGTGCAACAGCCAAGCGAACATTGGACACCATTCATCTCACCATTCATCAGAATAGCGCCTTACGCTTGAATTGAATGCTGCGTGTGGATTCTCTAAAAACTCCTCCCTGGAGATTGGTCTCTCCAGATATTGATCTATCACTGGCACATATGAGAAAAGTTGTGCTATTCCTGCAGAACTCAGGCTCATAGCGCTGAAACTTATTTCGTCCTACGGAGACTACACATCGACCTATACGGATGGTTCCAAAACGGGCACCGCTGTTGGAAGTGCCTTTGTTACAGACACTGCAACTCGAACATTTTCGCTCCCAGCGAATGCATCGGTTTACACATCGGAATTGGTTGCAAACAACAAGGCGCTGTGTTTTATTGAGATCGGACATGATACGTCGCATGTGATATATAGCGACTCGCTCAGCAGCCTGCTGGCGCTAAGAGGATTCTACCCACAAAACCCAGTGGTACAAGACGTTCTATCTAGACTTACGTTGCTCAACACAATAGGTAAAAAAGTAGTATTCTGTTGGCTCCCAAGCAACGTGGGAATCACGGGAAATGAGGCTGCGGACGCTGCAGCGAAACGCGCCGTTCAAGCTCCACGCACTCGACGTCTTCCTCTCCCTGCGAGGGACTTTTTCCCAGACATTAGGAGCGCCGTTCTAAAGAAATGGGAAGCCAGCTGGGAGTCCATGACTGATAATAAGTTGAGGAGAGTTAAGCACCGTCTCGGTGTATGGCCATAATCATCACATAACATCAGACGCAGGGAAGTGGTATTATGCCGCTTGCGAATAGGTCATACATACGACACCCATCGGTACCCCCTGAGTGGTGACGAAAAGCCGTTGTGTCAAAGGTGCCGCGCTCTCATATCAGTACAACACATATTGGTTGCGTGCCAAATACTTGCCCCTGCGCGAAGACGCCACTTCGGGCGCAGTTCAATCTCGTTACGGGAAGTATTGGGGGATGAATCCCCCTTCATTCAATCGGGACAGCTATTCCGCTTCCTTGCAGAAGTCAAGTTTGCGTTGGTGTATACGCCCCATTAATACGACAGGTATGTGGTAGAACTGGTATGGTTATGCTGTATATCACGACAGTGGATTTTAGAATGTCATATTGAGTACCAACTTCCGTTCTACAACCTGATATGAGTGACTATGTTATGGGCGCTGCATGCATACCGAGGCAGCGCCTAGGCGCTGCTTCGGTACTTTGAGTGGTCTATCGCATTTGAGAATTTACCTGCCGCCCGCTGTCATTTCCGCTTTAGGCAATGTCTTGGTACTCTCACAGGTCCGGTATTGTATATCGGTGTGCGGCAATGGAACGGAAAAGAAACTCACATCCAAAACATTATTAACTATGCAGCAAAAGTATTTTTCGGCCGCAAAAAATTTCATCATGTATCGGACCTGCTGGTTGAACGCGCGGGACCTCGCTCAGTACCACACGCTGACCTTGTTGCACAAGGTGCGCCACCTGGGTGAGCCATACTCACTAGCCTGCGAACTTGCTCCGGTATCACAGACACGCGACAGGACCACCAGGCAAGACAGCGATCTGCACGTGCCCAGATCGTGAACCACCATGGGCAAGCGACGTTTTTGTAGTCGTGCGGCTAGACTACAATGCCTTGCGGCCCGATCTGACGCGGCTACCCATCCCTCTGCTTGGACCGCACCTAAAGCGTCACCTGCGTAGGAACCCGCATTGTGGTGGCACTTAGCGCCTTAATTATGTGTCTGCTTTTATGACTGCTTGTAGATGATATCTGAATGTATGATACCTTTGCCGACCTCTTTATTTGCATAACGTAAGGCTATAATAGCCACGAACTAATTGTGGATGGCCTTAATACATGTCTGTCTGTATGTATGTCTGTCTGAGTATGTGTGATTTGGGTTGTCTATGAGGTGTCTTGAGGAGGTGTGTCTTGGGTGTTTCGGCCCCCTGGCGTGGCCTTGGTGTCCTAGCGAATATCCACTGATAGGCTGGTTGGTTGGTTATTGGGGTTTAAGGGCGCATCGACTGCAGAGGTCATGCAACGCCCATAACATAGTCACTCATATCAGGTTGTAGAACAGAAGTTGGTACTCAATGCAAGCTCCTCGCAGCTCCCGACAGAAAAAAAAAAACACCTCGGTCGACCAGTTTCGTCCGATCCATCGCTGCTGAGAGGTCAGGGGTGATCACCTTTTTCGACGCGCGGAATCGCATGGGGGGTAAAGGGGTCGTAGACGCTTCTGCATTCGATGTGGACGGGCCCGGGAGAGTAAGGTCTTCCTCTTCTTCCCGGCAACGACGCCGTGTCGGTGACCGAGTCTGGCTGCTTGCACCTGAGCTGGAACTCCATGCCAGTTCGACGAGTTCTTCTCGGCTCTCTCCGTTCGCCCTTTCAGCATTTTGCTGACGGCTCCTTTCCGCTTCCTGTCCTGTGCAGCGTCATGCCACATTTGCACGAGATGCGGCCGCGCCGTACCTCCGATCTTTGTCCGGTCAGGAACAAACTTACTCCAGGGTTCGTCCTCTTCGATTGTGATCAACATCACCTGTTCGTGTGGGATATCGAAGAGGTGGTCAAGGGATGAGAGAAACTCTTCCTCGTTCTGGATTGGGTCACAGTGCGCCGTTTCGATGGTGTGGATGGATATGGTGACAATTGGCTGATCGCTAGCGTAGCTCCATCACCCCGAACGCATAATCGGACATGCACTGTCCACATTCATTTTCCATTGCATTTACACCAGTGCGGAAGACTAAACCAACGACTCTGACCCCCCGATGAGGTACCACCTTTACGCGGTTGGGGGGATTGAGTGCCCCTATGACCCGGCGACCATCATACCGGCGAGGGGTGAGACCAGGAGTGCCTCACTCGTCCTTCCATCCATACGCTCCCATTCCAATTCCCACATCATCCCAACATCCATGTCCTTCACGTGACCCTACAACACCAACTATCCCTCCTATGAGCAGGCAGGGCAACTTCCCCGGCCCTGCCCACCAGCTCCGTTTTATCGGGGTAGCCGCGCCCCCTCGGCTCGCCCCCGGGGTTGCCGGAGTCCCGGAGGTTGAGGTCCCCCGTCGCACGGTCCTAGTTGTGACGGGGGACCAACACACCTCTTTGGTCCCGATATCCGGGGGGGGCGTGGAGCCTCAAACGGACCAAGTGGCTGGTCGCCTCGGGCCGGGGGCCTGGGATTTTCCCAGTGCCCGCTGGCCCGGCCGGCTGGGGTCAAGGGGTGGGCGGTGCTGGATCCCGGTCGGGGTGGTGAGTATCTTTCTCCCGGCCGGGCGAAGGCGCCGCCCGCCCCGTATAGCTCCTCGGGCGCCAGGCGACCTCCCGTCCACGGGACCCAGGCGTCCCCCCAGTAGGGCCCCTTAGGGGTGGGGCGCCCGAGGAGTGGAAACAAACACACACTTTATGGCATCCACAACACAAAAAACACTCCTGGTCCCATTCGTGGTAACCAGACCACCCGCTCATTTGGCGCCGAGAGGAGTCATACTAACTCGGGTATCTGTGGAAGCCAAGTCTCCAGGGTACCCCGTATCTTTCGTGGTTAGACGAAAAATCTCGCCGCGCTGTCCCCATTTCAAAGACGAGACGGTTGTGACCGATTCGGGAAGGTCGTTCCCTGCGAAAAGCTGAGTGATGGCTCTTTGAAATTGGAGTTTGCGGAAGCGAAAGAGGCAGAGAAAGCGTTGCAAACATCTGAGTTTACATACGGTGTAAGAAAGGGCGATCTGAGGATGAACGAGAGCATATAAATAAAAGTAGAACCACGCCAAACCAAGAACACATTGCGTGGAATAATCAATTGCTATGACTTGAGGGACGTGTCAGAGGACGAGATCGTTGACGGGTTGTGCAAATTTGGAGTCACCGGTGCGAGAAAGATGAAAGTCAGGAAAGGTGCAGAGATGATTACGACGAACAACATTATTTTAACTTTTGACACACCAGACTTACCATCCGAGATAAGTGGGTTACCTTCGTATTAAAGTAAGAGCGTTCCTTCCAAATCCGATGCGGTGTTTTAAATGCCAAAGGTACGGCCACACAAACTCCTTCTGCAGGAATCATCCAGCATGTGACAGGTGTGCTTCCTCCGAACACACCACCGAGCAGTGCACTTCCGAGATGCTTAACTGCGTGGGCGGGGACAGGTCCCCTATGCCTCCTTTGACCGCACATGTGCAAGGGACATAAAAGAAAATGAAATCATCGCAATTAAGCATGCCCGCAAAATAACCTTTCGTGAGGCCCAGGACATGCATGCGCAGTCTAACCCAAAAATATCCTACGCGTCAAAAGTTAAAGCCACCACATCAGTCCCATTCCAAATAGAGGAAAGTAAAATCAACGGACTGATTGCACCACTATGTGCGCTCCTCCGCTCCTTCGGCGTACCCGTCGCTTCGCCAACTGCACAACCAAACCAGATAAGTCCGACACCCCTAGAGGAAGAAAAACGCTCCCCGCCGCCCGGTCCCAGCCCCTCTCCATCTCCCCCGAAATCTCCACCTCCCATTTCCCATCCGCCCTCTAATCTGCCCTCGCTTCCCACACGCACCACTACCGCATCCAAACCCAGCCTCTCCACCTCCTCCCTACCTGACCCTTCTCCATTTCCCTGATTCAGGCCTGTCCCCCACCCTCGTGTTCCACGTCCGCACCTGCATCGCCGCCCCGACACAACCAACGACCAGTAAAAATTTCAGATACTAATCTGCACTACCAGGAGGCTGAGAGACGCGCCCGTGAGGCGAAACGAGCGCGGCTCGCTGAAATGGAAAGGGCCCGCGAGAAGAACCGCCAGGGAGCCGAGGCGGCTGCACCACGAAGGCCGGCAACCCCATCGCCACGACGGCGAATAGAGGGACCGACTCCGACCATAAATTAAATGGGTCCTCCTCTACCCCCTCCTCGGCTGGGGCCTCAGAAGCGAGGTCTCCCACCATCGAGCTCTCCATCGGGGGAGGGGTAACCACGTTCCCGCCCGAGGACTCAGTCCCTTGGGCCGAGTCAGCCCGAAGCCCGCGGGTTACCTCCGGATTTGAGGGCGGGAACAGGGGAAACCTAACCCGCTCTCGTTTCCCCCGTTTTTAGTTCGCAACTTTCATCTTTATATATTTGACGTATGAGTTTTATTCTCCAATGGAATTGTAGAGGGTTGAGAACCAGCCTCAACGACCTCCAAACCATTATACATTTACGAGTCCCATTAGTAGTTTGTCTCCAAGAGACGAAGCTTTCTCCTGATGCACATTTTCACCTGAACAACTATTCTGTGTTACGTAGGGATGTTACTCCTCACACTGTAGCACATGGTACTTATTGCTGTGCACAACTCTGTTCCCTTCCAGCAAGCATCTATATCTTCAAATATACAGTGTATCGTTGCCCGAATGAAAATAAATCGCCACGCCGTTACCATATGTAGCGTATATCTACCGCCGGGCGAGAGGTTCCCACTTTCTGAGCTCTCACAAATGGTGGGGCAGCTCACTCCACCGGTAATGGTATGCGGCGATTTTAACGCCCACCACCCTCTTTGGCGCTCAGCTACCACGACGAGCCGTGGACGTGCAGCCGAATGTTTTGCTCGAGATTTTCCATTATGTGTATTTAACACAGGAAGGCCAACCCATTTTACATTGCCAACTGGGCAGACCTCTGTGCTGGATCATACCCTCTGCAGTCCAGAACTTGCACCTTTTTAGAATGGTCCGTGGACGATGATCCACATAACAGTGACCATTTCCCTGTTGGTTCTTGCTTCATTAACAGAGTTGTTGTAAGCCAACGACCGTCGAAATGGACATTTAACCGAGCAGATTGGGGTGCGTTCCAAGCAAATCTTGAGAGTAGACTCGGAGGCTATCGCAATGAATCCGGTGTTTCTGTGGAGGCATTCACGACGGCAACCGTGGAGAGCGCTCAGCGATACATTCCTCGTTCTTCCGGAACTTCAGTTCGAGTACCCGTTCCGTGGTGGTCGGAAAAGTGCCGAGAGGCGTTGCGTGCCAGGAAGAAAGCCTTGCGTACCTTTAATAGAAATAGTTGTATGGCAAATTTAATAGCTTTCTGCAAAGCACGGGCATTCGCTAGACGTACTATCGCCCAAGCGAAACAAGATTCATGGAAGGCTTACGTGAACACATTTAATCGATCCACTCCACTGTCGTCTGTATGGTCCCGCATTAAACGCCTTTCTTGAAAGTATACTCCACTCCCACTCCCTACCCTACACATGGCCGGTCGAGATATCATTGACCCAGAAGAAGTAGCGGAGAAGATGGGACGCGCTTTGTCAGCACGCTCGGAAAACACATATAACGAGCAATTTCTGAGACACAAGGATAGGTGGGAGGCACGTCCACTCGATTTTTCCACCACAGATGTCCTCCAGTACAACGTACCATTTTCCATTTTCGAATTAACCACAGCAATCAGCACGTTGAAGAGCGTGGCAGAGGGTCCCGACACTATGCATAATGACATTATAAAGCGCTTACCAGCTGCTGCTTTAGAAACACTTTTGGAAGCCCTAAATGCAATGTGGGCATCGGGCACATTTCCACCTTCATGGCGGGAGGCAATTGTAGTGCCCATACGTATATACAAAATAAATCTGGCACTGATCCACTGCATTACCGTCCAATCTCACTGACCTGCTCCCTGTGTAAACTGTTTGAAAAAATGGTCAATGTCCAATTGATGTGGTTTTTAGAACATAATCTCCTTACTGTGATACAAAGTGGGCTTCGAAAACACCGTAGCACACATGACCACATTTTAACACTCGATTCAGTTGTGCGCTCTGGTTTCATGAAACGCCACCACGCAGCAGTAATATTTTTTGACATTGACGGCGCATATGACACGGCATGGCGTCACGGTATCCTGATGAAGCTGCATAATATGGGAATTCGAGGTCCCATGAGTGTCTTCTTGTCCAATTTTCTGTCCTCCAGAACGTTTCGCGTTAGGATAGGAAATTCCCTATCTGGCACTTTTTCACAAGCTAACGAAGTTCCGCAGGGGAGCGTACTGAGCGTTGCATTGTTTGCTATTCCAATTAATGACGTGGGTACATCGCTGCCAACTTCCGTAGGGAGAGCGCTTTCCGTGGACGATTTCGCCATATGGTCCTCTTCACGCTCTGTGCATACGGTTGAGAGGTTGGTTGATTGGTTATTGGAGTTTAGGGACGCATCGACAACATCGGTCATGCAGCGCCCAACATACGGTTGAGAGACAGCTGCAGATGGCTGTTCGGAAGGTGCAGGATTGGTGCAACAAAACCGGTTTCGCAATGTCTACGTCGAAAACCACCGCTGTCCACTTCTGTCGCGGTGTGGTGTGTTGGAGTTTAGGGGCGCGTCGACATCTAGGGTCATTTTGCGCCCATGTCCACTTCTGTCGAAAACGTTCTTGTACTGACCCCGCGATTATGCTCAATGGACGCCATATACCATTCAAATCAGCTGCCAAGTTTCTGGGTGTGTGGATGGATCGCTGACTGACATACACCACTCATATCAACGATCTTGCACAGAAATGTGCAAAGCGACTACAGGTAATGCGTACAGTCTCTAGATGTTCGTATGGAGCAGATATATCTATCTTGCTTCTTATGCATCGATCGTTCGTGCGTTCTATAATTGACTATGGTTGTTTTATTTATGACTGAGCGTGTGCCACATCCAAGCGTCGCCTTGAGGTGATCCACAATGCAGCTCTTCGCATCGCTACTGGAGCCTTTCGCACTTCACCGGCTGCTAGTGTAATGGTAGAGGTAGACGAGCCACCTCTTGCACTACGCCGTAAGTTATTGGGCGCGAGATACGCATGCAATGTTGCTCAAAACCGGAACCATCCAGCCTATAGGTGGATATTCTCGACGACATCAAATGCACGCCACATTACCCGGCGTGGATTTCCGTTTTCCATTCGTATGTCCACGATTCTTTGAGAATGTAATATCCGGCCGCGTTCCATAGCACGCGTAATCACGCCGAGCACTCCCCCTTGTCATGTTTTCCCAGTGAAAACTGACATGACACTAACCTGCTCAAAGAAAGGGCAGGTAAACCCGGAGGAACTCCGAACGTTAGCATTGGAAAAAAATACACGAATATAACGACTTTTCGCGTATTTACACGGACACCCCAAAGTCGGTATCTGTTGTCGGGTGTGCTTACGTAAGTCGACAAAGTGTTCGCTCTTTTTGTTTACCGATGCAAACCTCGAATTTTACTGCCGAACTGTATGGCATTCTACAAGCCCTCTATTTTATACAGAAAGACCGGTCCACAGAGTATGTGATTTTACCAGACACTCTGAGCAGCCTCCAGGCACTGAACATCTTTAGCCAGGATAACCGACTTGTTCGGATAATTATCAAAGTAGTAAAATCCCTGCATGACATCGGAAGAATTTGAGTGTTCTGCTGGATTCCTAGCCATGTTGAACTCGCCGGAAACGAAGCTGCTGACATAACCGCCACGCACGCCATTAGCAATGGCCGTGTGGTCCATCTGCGGCTCCCTCCAGGAGATAAATACCCTACTATATTGTCAGGTATACATTCAGAATGGCAACGATCCTGGAATTCGAAGTGTAGTAAGCTCAAGGTTTTAAAACCGACACTAGGAAAATGGATATCCCCTCACCGAACCGAACGTCGGGAGGAAGTAATACTCTGTCGATTTAGAATAGGCCATACCTTTGCAACACATAGTTATATGTTGACCGGTAATGACCGGTCCGTATGTCCGCGCTGTTCTGACCCGCTTACCGTGTACCATGTTTTAGTTCGCTGTACACTAGGGTGTGTCACGAAGGATATTTTTTTTTGGAAATTGCACTTTGCTTAGTGAAATTATCGTGCAGATCACCTAAAAAAAAACCTGTGGTCGAAACCAAATCGAAATCAAACAATAAACAAAAACGCTCCGTTGCGATTGGCATGTAACACCACGCGTCCGGCCACCGTCGGAGCGCCGCCGCGGCGCTGTGACGAAAAAGTCGGCAGTCGGTGCTGTGGATGACTGATGAATGGATTCTGGTGATGAAGCTCATTAATAAAACTCAATGAAAGTGTTTAGTGGGGTAAAATTGAGGTAAAATGATTTAATTGGTTCGCCTGATCTATCGGCGTATAATGCTAATATTTTCACTTTTGAAAGCTTGAACATCTTCAAAATTCCTCGTCTGTTTACATCGAAGACCAATTAAATCATTCTGAGACACTTGATATCTTATTGTTATGACAAATAGACCAGGCGAAATCGGCATCGTGCTCCGTTCCACTACAACCGAAGGAGACGGGTATACAGCGACGTCACCTTTTATACGAGCGGCCACATTTTTGGTACGAACTATCATTTTATAACTACTACTTGTCTACATGCTCGACAGAAAACCCGACATGAAATCCTTTTTGCTGCTGAGCACTGGCATTGCTGACCTGTGTTTCAACTTCGCCACAATGTAACCGTGGCGGGCCTCTTCACCAATTACCTTCAAAGACGCCCCGGTCACCACTTTCACCATCCGTTCCACCGTCTGACGGTGCACGGGGTATGGCGGTACTTCGAGAGGACTTGCGATGATGTCTAGTAAGTCATCATCGGACAGTTGTTGCGTCAAGGGCGGCTCGGTTATCGCCTCATTACACCAATCAATCAGCTCCATGATGCTGTTTGCCCCCATATTCACTTTTGGAAGCTTGAACTTCCGCACTTCGTCAGTATCACTATCGACTTGAGTTCTGCGACACTGCTGGATTTGAGTGACCGCCCTTTCCCGTGTGGCTTGATCTTGGCCCGCTGCCATTGCTAGCAGTACTGCCTCACGGTGACACCAGTAGCTGTTGCGCTGTATTACCGGCTGCACCATGGCCGCTATCTCAGGTCGCAAACTTTTGAGAAGTTGCACGCTGTGCAGCGCATTGCCAGGACCGTCAGAACATTTCCAGTTCTTCTTGATGCAGAACCACATGGGAGTATAGTGGCACACGATGAACTCCGCCAGCATTCTCAGACTGTCTGATGGCTGTTCGGTTGATATGTAGAGCCGGAGAATTCGCGCCGCCAGAGTCAGCCACCTGGAGTGGTTTAGTGGACCGATGTTCATTTTCGCAGTTCTATCTACAGTCTGGCCACAACGCGCCAGACTGTACAGAATAGCCTGATCTGAACTTAGGTCACTGAGAATCTCCTGCGTCATTTCTGAAACATTTCCGCCATCGATTGGCTCAAAATAGAAACCTTTTCTACTGCGTCTGCAGCAGCCCGGCCAATCAGCCCACTAAACGACTTAGGTCCTGTTGTGACTCCATCTAACTGGATAAATACTGCACGAAGATTAAGTTCATTTGCATGAAGTTGGCACGCAAACCAGTGGACGTTTTTGTCCGAGCTCAAACAAACGGATAACACCACCTTTTTGGCCAGTATTAACCCTCGTGCCGTCACAGCCAAGCACAGAAACATCCGCACCAAACTCATATGCCACGGCGTTCAGGTCCTGAAAAATGTCCTCCGCTTTCCCAGTCTGTGGGGTAAAATGTCCTAAATATGCACTGTCTGGCTCGGATACAACCACAATGTGCTATTCAGTCTTCTTTGAACTGGCTGTTATAAGCGTGTCGTCTTTTCTACCGTCGAAGTAGAGACCAGATACACGAACTGCATGATCCTCATGGCTCTGGGCTACTATCTCTCTTCTAATCCGATCCCTTGCTCGCCATACTTTTTTGCTATCCACTATGCAGTCCATATCGTCAGAAGTGATCAGACCAATGTCCACTTGGAAATCGTTTATGATCGCAGCACACGCACAATTAGACACTCCGTACCGATCTGCTGCTAGAGCCGTATTTAGCAGTTCGTCTGTGTTACTGTTCACCATATACTCTGACTCATTGACTACAGATGTGAGCGAAGATGAATCTGTGGCGGAATCTTGGTCTGAATTAGAATCTAGCTGGGCTATTCCAGAAGGTCCCGGTTGTGGTGATGTGACTCTCTCGGCGGTCAAACGCCTCCTTTCGTCCATGGCGCGTCGACGAGTGGTTTCACGGATGTCTGCGGTGCCGATTTGCATTTGGCGAGGTCCTCTCTGGTTTTGGACAAAGGGAAACTCCATTCGTGGCACTTTGTCGGCCATCACACATTTGCAGCTATCGATAGCAGCACATTTTCGCGATATCGCGATATCACATTTCAGCACATCGATATCAGATATCAGCACGGCTCGTGTCGCCCTCGTTAATAGGTTGTCCCTACTGCTGATAATCCCAGCTTCCCTTGAAACTTGAGTAACGAAAAGGAACAGGAGACTTTGATTGACTAATAAAACAGGGATGTATGGCATGCGAAGCTATTTTGTGTCGTTAGTGCGTACGCAATTTATTCGAATGATTCATAGCACTGTGAAAGGTGGAGCACAGACAAAGGAAAGTGGAGCGATCAGTCTTTCAGTGAGGTTTAATCTTTACAATCAGATAAATCCCGGCTCCCCTGATCTGTTTTTGAATTACCAGAATCCATTCATAAGTCATCCACAGCACCGACTGCCGCCTTTTTCGTCACAGCGCCGCGGCGGCGCTCCGACGGCGGCCGACGCGTGGTGTTAGATGCCAATCGCAACGGAGCGCCATCACTGGAGACTTCAACGCCGGGCGCCCGGCAAATTCGTTTCTTTATCGGCCTGTCGCATATTTTGTTTATTGTTTGATTTCGATTTGGTTTCGACCACAGGGTTTTTAAGGTGATCTGCACGATAATTTCACTAAGCATAAGAAAAACCGTTCAGGCGACACACCCTACTGTACACTGCTCGATCCTCTACGACGCCATATCCTAGGACGGTTGAACACCGACTCTTCTTTACGTATGCTAATAGGGAACGAGTCTGAGGTCGTAGCGTCTGGGATTATTTTATCTTCATTCGACAAGCTCGCCTCGACGTGATATGCCCCCACCCGTGAGGATGGATAGCAAGCTATGATAGCAGCACCGTAAATACAATTCAGTTATGGGCGCAAAATGACCCTAGATGTCGACGCGCCCCTAAAATCCAATCCACCACCACCACCAAATATTCAACCGTTTCAGAAACCGGCTAAAAACGGGCACAGTATTTAATGAAAAAGTTACCGAAAAAGTTGTCGTTATCGACTGGCCGAAACGGGGACTTCGATAACGTGACATCGATAACGATAGACGAGAACCGCAAAGTTGAAAAACGTTATCGTTGATAACAACTTCGATAATTGTTATCCATGAAAGTTATCGAAACCTCCGCCATTATATATACATACATATATATATATATATATATATATATATATATATATATATATATATATATATATATATATATACATACAGATATATACATAAAGATAACTTACTTTTCGTGAAATCAAGGGGTTGAACCTACGATGAGTTTTACCCCTAACCAATGGGTATTGGGAGCAACTAAATTAAGTAGAATATCCAATTCGGCATCCTGCATTCAGCTGACGCAGTTTGTGTAGGACCGCCACCACTCCCTCGAAAGAACCCCTGGCATACTTCGTGAACCTGCACTCGTCCATGTAAAAAATTCCAGAAAACGGTCCTGAATCGGTATCGTTTTTCTGGCGTCACAACATGGATAGCGGCCGGCAGCCCACGACCGCTGTAATACCCAAAGGACAAAGCGGTAGACGAGTGGTCGGCTATTCTTATTTTATAGCTTGCCATACTGAAGTGTGTGGTTTTGGGTGATAGCTGTTCGGGACAGTTTACCGAAAGATAAGATGAGTTGCTAGGCATGCTCCAAGAACGTATCTTCACTGACTGGACGAGGTAGTGGCCGCGGTAGCTCCGACGGCATCAACCGACGGCACCTACAGAGTCCACCCGCGACCAATGGGCGTGAGAAGTTGGCGACGCTATACGACCCAACGGCTGAATGCATCGTAAAAGAACCCAAGACTGTTCTAGGTAGCGGCAAATAAGTGGTTTCCCAAGTCGACAAACAGCAACTTTCCCAGATCAAGAGCCATAAGTTCACAGATTCATGTTGGACGAGGCCATGTCGTGCCCATAACTATCGTTACGCCGCCTTGCCCAAACTACGGTAGCTGAGCTAGCTCGGTAACTGTGGGGACCAGTGACCCCGCAGTTAACATAACAGACGAGTCTTTTGCCTCCGCCACCCATCCCATACGCAGCAGTGTTCCTCAATGGCCGATCCGCCCAATGGCCAATGGTCACATATATCCGAGGGTTCCACATACGCAGATCCGCCCAATGGCCAACAGTCGCAGATATCTGAGGGTTCCACATACGCAGATCGCCCCGTGGTGGGCGTCCGATTTCTCAAATTCCCCACCCGTATTCCCTCCAGATGATATATCTCTTTGTCAAATGATTCTGTCAAGTGTTTTACAATTCCAGTGTTGTTCGATCAATTTGCATTCGGAGCGTGGTGGCCCACGCTGGTCACCTATCTCCCGATAGCACTTGCGCTGCTAGGTGGCTGCAATGTTCACATAAGTCGTGGAATACATCCAGGTATCTGACATCTATGGTTTGGAGTATGGTCATCCCTGTCATGGGCGGGTTTTAACTTGTCTTTGTATTTCTGGATACGGAGAGGAAAGAATAGAGCAAGGAGAATATATTTTCCTTCAAACCTGTGGCATCAGACTTGATTGCACGAACTTAAGGATTGCACACTCCAAATCCGAGAGTGAGAATTAAATATCCAACACTGCTCTGCACAAACCTTCATTTACGCTGCTAAGCACTGCGAACAGTGCATCAGCAGTGGATCAATCCAGAAACACAGCTAAAGGCTGCCCTGGCGCCTGCAGATTCGTGTTAGTTGCCTGTTTCGTGATTCCCCGAGCCCCGCTCACGATGTGGCTGCAGCCTGTTGCAACACGCGAACAACCGATCAACACTGAACAGGAACAATGAATTTGATGACCCAGACATGGTGTAACGTAATCGCGTACTGTCGCCGCCCTGGACGAATCGCAAAAACACCGACGGCAGCTAAGATGGCGGCGCCCAGTTTGAATAAGCAAGTTGGTGTCATCGACGATGATGGTGAGCGGACTTGAATACCAATCAGAAGCATACTATTACCCGTAATGTTTGACTGTAGTGATAGCTGGTACCTACAAGCAGAGCAAATAGCATGATGCGCAGCAGCTGTCTGCGTAACGAGGACGATGCTGCTGCCGCCGCCGCTGCCGGTATGGCGCCACATGGCATTGGCCAGCTTGTGCCAGCAACGGCTATGTAGGTACTACGTAGGTGTCGGTATTTATGTTCATAAGTGCAGCAATGTTTTCGGCACAAATGCCCCTAAATCAGAAGTGCCCGTCGGCATCGACTGACACGATTTTCTGGATAAAAAGAAGTGGAGGAGAACGTGCCAAGTAAAGCGGAGCCCTGTCCACGGAGCGTATTGTAAAGAACATCCGTGTACGGGGCTACGACATTTGTGCCGTAAGCATTGCTGCACTTGCAAACATAAATATCGACACCTACAGAGTGCCTTACGTCAGGCTAACAAAATACATACCTTTGATGCCACGTGTAATTCCGCAATTACGTCTCATACGAAGCAAATGTACGGCGACGTAGCATGTCGTAGTTTGGATCGCCAGTGCATCCGACACATCGTCATGAACTCGGTCCAACTGCTGCAGTGGCCAACCAGCCCGCCAGCGCGCCAAAAGGATACTGCGTGACGACGTTGCAGACGAGAAACAGCCACAGCCTGGGAAGGCCCACATGCAGCAGCGGCAACACCAGGGGCTCAGACGCCGACAACAGCGACGCGTGGTGGCCAATGTCGAAGGCTAGCAGCAGGAACCCGGGCAGCGGCAAAGCATGCTGAAAGTGCGACGAGGAATAGTTAACGACGGAGAGACACAGTCACACCAATGCATTGCGAGAGGATGAAACGTTGTATGAAAATATATTGCCTCACACGGACTGCCCTTTCATCTGAGAAAAAAACGATTGCCTTTAAGCATGGCTCGAGGTACTCGTGGCCTGTATGGGGCGGACACCCGGGCGCATGTGTGCGCCTCGTCATATAGGGAGTAAAGACGGGGAGGGGGAGGCCCCAAAACTGTGAAATGCAAATGAATTACATCTATTGCAGTGTATGAACGGCACCAACCCGACATCCCTCCGTCCCTGTTCCTGATAAACAAGTGGCAGCAATTACACCTATCGCAGGAGATGAACATCACCCCCACATCCCTCCTCCGCTGCTCCCGATAAACACGTAGCAGCACTGTTCCTCCCAGTGTTACCATAATGGAGATTAGTTATGTGTGAACATATTAGTTAGGTGTGAATGTTGAAACGAGCACAGTAGAATGTCGAAATTTGTCACGGAATATATGTTATTTAAAAAGGTTTTTGATGTCTTTCAGACTGAAACTTGCGTCAGTGGCATACTTATGACTGTACCTTTAGTATTGGCCTATATGTGAATAATTTAGGAAGAGCAGTATTCTCGACAATGAGAACATACTGCTATACACTGGTATTGAATGCCATATCACATTAAAGGTAATCCCTTCATCTAGAATTGCGTTGCAAAACATTCGCGTATCACCATCCCTTATCGAGAGCATGAACATGGTACTTATGAACGATATATTGTTAGAAAGGAGCCATGAAGACTTCATAAGTATGCATCGAGAGGTAGGATGTCGATACTTCCTAGAAAAGGATGTCGATTGAGTGTCTAGAAAGCGATATAGTGGACCCTATTTTACGAATAATTTCTCACTGCTTTCTTCCTCCCATCCCTACTCCCCCTGCTTACATAAATATGTGGAAGCGCTCTTGCTCTCGTCCCTCCCCTGATAAACACATGGCAGCACGTTTGCACATATGCTACTCGTTGCACATCGCCACATCGGAGGAGTTAGTTATTTGAGCTTCAGGTAGAGGTGGGCTATATAATTTAAACACGTGAGCAAAGAGTTTACACCTGAAATCGATTGATTAGAACAAAATATGTAGAAATGAGAAGAAGAAAAAATTGTGATTTTTCCTCGAACCCATCAGTAGCGCTCAATTTTTTTTTTCCAGCCAATCACAATAGAGTATTTTGTCAATATTTGTAGATTGACCCATATAGTATTGAATAACATTCAATTCCATAATATTAAAATACATTTAATATTTCATGCGCCATTCCGAGTAATTCAGGTTCATTTCATGATAGCCAGGGGGCTCTATATGCTATGCCGTTATGGTCGGTCACGAGTTATGACTTGACCTGACCTGTGTAATTGACAGGAAGTGACGACGAAGAGCATACTCAGATTTACAGGGCTCCAAGGAGTCCTGTTCGTATTTTCCGGTGTTTCTAACCGTACAACATTTTGTTATGTGGCCTTTCCAAACAAGAAATTTCCCGATATTCGCCAAGTTCGGGTCATTGCCCCCCCCCGATGACGCACCACCTGTACCCGGTGGGGGGGGGGGGATTGAGTGCCCCAGTGTCCTGGAGGTTGAGGTCCCCGTCGCACGGTGCCAGTTGTGAGTGGGGACCAACACACCTCTTTGGTCCACCTTTCGGTGGTGGGGTGAGGTGGGGTGGGGTGGGGGTGGGGGGATTGAGTGCCCCAGAGACCCGGCGAACATCGTACCGGCGAGGGGTGAGACCAAGAGTGCCTCACTCGTCCTTCCATCCATACGTTCCCAGTCCAATACCAATCTCATTCCAACATCCATGTCCTTCATCTGGACCTGCAACCCCAACTATCCCTACTATGAGCAGGCAGGGCAACTTCCCCGGTCCTGCCCACCAGCTCAGTTTTATCGGGGTAGCCGCGCCCCCCTTGGCCCATCCCCCGGGGTTGACGGCGTCCTGGAGGTTGAGGTCCCCCGTCGCACGGTGCTAGCTGTGACGGGGGACCAACACACCTCTTTGGTCCCGATATCTCGGAGGGGCGAGCGGGCCCGTGGGGCCTCACGCGGGTCAAGTGGCAGGTCGCCTCGGGCTGGGGGCCTGGGTTTCCCAGTGCCTGCCGGCCCGGCCGGCCGGGGTCAAGGGGTGGGCGGCGCTGGATCCTGGTCGGGGTGGTGAGTCTCTCTCTCCCGGCCGGGCGAAGGCGCCGCCTGCCCCGTATAGCTTCTCGGGCGCCTGGCGACCTCCCGTCCGCGGGACCCAGGCGTCCCCCCAGTAGGGCCCCTTAGGGGTGGGGCGCCCGAGGAGCCGAAACAAAGAAACAGCGCATGGCACCGACAACACCTAAAAACACTCCTGGTCCCTCTCGTGAGGGCCAGACCACCTGCTCGGACGGACGAAGCACGCTTCCCGCTACCCCGCGGGTCCTCATTCTTCAAGGGAAAACACAAACTCTTGGTTATTTATCTCCCTTTCAAAGACGTAACGGATGTGACCGGTTTGGAAGAGTTGTTCGCTGTGAGAAGTTGAAGGATGGAGGATTGCAGGTGGAGTTTGCGGTGGCGGAGGAAGCGGAGAGAGCATTGTCGATGACTAAGTTTGTTTACAGTGTGCGAAAGGGCGGCAAGAAGGTAGACGAAATTATCCCATATACGTAGAACCCCATAAAACCAAGAACTCGTCGAGAGGTATCATCAATTGTTTTGACTTAAGAGATGTACTAGAGGAAGAGATTGTCGATGGACTGGCAGAATTTGGAGTGATTGGAGCGAGAAAGTTGAAGGTGAGGAGGGGTACAGACATGGTCGCAACCAACAACATCATACTAACATTTAACACGAGCGATCTTCCTCTTGAGATCCGTGTGGGATGCGTCCGGGTTAAAGTTCGTGTTTTCCTTCCCAACCCTATAAGATGTTTTAATTGCCAGAAATTCGGTCACACAAACCAGTTTTGTCGCAATCGCCCTGCATGAGGCAAGTGCGCCTCCCATGATCACGGTAGTGAGCATTGCTCCTCCGAGACCCCCCGTTATGCGAACTGTGGCCCAGAACAGGACTCCCGCTCGTCGTACGACAGGACTTGCCCTATGTACCTGAAGGAGAAATAAATTATTGCCATTAAACACACAAAAAGTAACCTTCCGGGAGGCAAGAGACATATATGAACACACACACCCCGAATCACCTACGCATCAAAAGCGAAAAGTCATACCGTGATCCCACAACATACTCAGCCCAACAAGGTTTATGAGCTCATCACTCAAATGATAGCCCTACTTCGTTCCTTTGGAGTGCCCCTGGCGATACCAAGGAACAGGCAGTCCATTCAAGACTGCGTTGAGAGCACCGAACCCCCACCCACCATAAATGAGGAAAATCCTGCGCATGACACAACCGACACGGAAGAGCGCGTTGTTTCATTGCCAAGGGCCCAGGAAGTCACGGTTATCCCACCCGTTACCGAGCGCGCTCCAGAAGAATGGCGTCGTGTCCAGCGGACTAAGGAGCCCCCCAAGACATCCACTATCCTCGAATCCTTACCCGCCATACCCACCGAACCCACCCTTATCCAGCCCTCCAAAACCACGCCAACTCCTCCACCCCCACCACCACCAACCATCTCAGATCCAAAACTTGGACATCCTATGGTTCAGGTGCGCCCTGGAGCCCCAGATTTAGGAGCACAGGGTCGCACCGCCCGACATATCCCACCCTCCTCGATCTACAAGCCTGAGCGCCAGCGCCCATTGACGGCTCCCCACTCCACACCATTACCCGCAGGAGCCATGGGACCGCTGGAGACACCTTCTCGTCGAACCGTGCACCCCCCCCCCCACACATCCTCCCCATCCCTAAATCGTGCTACGAAGCGTGCTCTTCCCGGCGCTGTGTCGCCAAGTGAGTTTGAGAGCCCGCGCTCACGCCCACGAAGCCAAGACCCCCCGACTACAAGACCATGACTTAGTCACTCTTGGCCTTTTACGTTCTTAGCTTAGTACTTCCTCTTTCACTTACTGACAAATGAGTAATATTTTACAATGGAACTGTAGAGGTGTGAGAACTAGCAATAACGAATTACAACATATTTTACACCGTCGCACACCGGCCGTAATATGCCTACAGGAGACCAAACTATCTCTTGGTGCTTCCTTTTATTTCAGAAACTATTCTGTTTTACGCAAGGACGTCGTCACCCACACGGTGGCACATGGTGGTGTACTTCTTGCCGTCCACCATTCAATCCCCTTCCAACAAGTACACCTGAGATCAAACATCCAGGCTGTCGCTGCTCGGATAATAATTAATCGCCGTGTTACCACCATATGCTCCATATACTTAGCACCAGGAACAATTTTTCCACTTGCAGAACTGCTGCAAGTGGTAAATCAGCTCGCTCCCCCGCTGATTTTATGCGGTGACTTTAACGCACATCACCATGCTTGGGACTCAGCGAATAGTACTGGTCGTGGACGTGCATTGGAACGTATAATCCGGAATTTTCCACTAGGTATTCTTAACACTGGAACTCCAACACACATCACATTGCAAACAGGACAGACCTCTGTGCTGGACCTGACGCTTTGCAGCCCTTAACTTTCTCCCTGTTTAGAGTGGTCGGTGGATGATGATCCAGGTACAAGTGACCATTTTCCCATTTGGACACACTTCATTGATGGAGTTGAGGCTGGTCGACGTCCCTCCAAGTGGATTTTTGCGAAAGCTGACTGGACTTCCTTTCAGTCCGATGTCGATGAGACTCGGCGAATGCTCCGAAGGATTGGTCTCCATAGAAATGTCTACAACCACAACGTTACAAAGTGCTCTGCAATATATTCCTCGTTCGTCGGGCACACCACGTCGTGTACCAGTTCCCTGGTGGTCTGACAAATGCCGAGATGCATTGCGTCCTAGAAAGAAGGCATTCCGTATTTTTAATCGTGACAGCTACATGGCGAATCTCACAGCTTTTCGCAAGGCAAGGGCACACGCGAGGCGCACAATTGCTGATTCCAAACGACAATCGTGGAAAGCATACGTCAACACGTTGAACCGTTCCACCTCGCTGTCATCGGTATGGTCCCGCATCAAACGTATCTCCGGCAAACTTACCTGTACCCCACTCCCCACACTGCACATAAATGGACAAGATATTATTAATCCGAAGGATGTGGCCGACGAGATTGGACGGGACTTCTCCGAGCGATCGAAAAATAAAAACGGTCGACGTTTCTCGGAATACAAAGCCCGATGCGAAGCCCTACCCCTTGACTTCACAACAACAGTTTCTATCCATTACAAGAGTCCATTTTCTATTTCCGAACTAACTGCTGCTATAAGCACCCATAAGAACGTAGCAGAAGGAACCTGACCCCTTACACGATGACATTATTAAACACCTGCGGATAACAGCTTTAAACACACTTCTGCAAGTGTTCAACGAAATGTGGGAAAGGGGAACATTTCCACTGACATGGGGGAGGGCGCTTGTCGTCCCTATCTGCAAGCCAAACAAAACGGGAAAGGACCCACTACATTATCGACCCATATCTTTGACCTGTTCTCTTTGCAAATTGTTTTTAAAAATGGTGAACTTGCGACTCATGTGGTTTCTGGAACGCAACCACGTACTCACCTCGATACAGAGTGGCTTCCGTAGACACCGTAGCACATTTGACCATATTTTAGCTCTTGATTCCGTTGTACGCCTGAGTTTCATGAAGCAATGTCATACCGCCGCCATATTTTTCGATGTTCACAGCGTTTATGATACTGCGTGGCGTCATGGCATCCTCATGAAGTTGCACCAAATACGCATAAGAGGCCCGATGGGATTTTTCTTGACGATTTTTAAAAATAATAGGACATTTAGGGTCAGAATATGTGGCTACATCTCTGACACCTTTCAGCAGATTGATGGGGTTCCGCAGGGAAGTATATTGAGTGTCACTCTGTTCGCCATTGCCATACATGATGTGGGTGATGCACTGCCAACATCGGTAGGACGAGCGCTATTCGTGGATGATTTTACAGTGTGGCTCTCCTCTCGTACGGTGCGGACGTTGGAGGGACAGTTACAATTAAATGTAGTGAAATTGATGGAGTGGTGTGACAGAACTGGTTTCACTTTATCCGCCTCAAAGACTAACGCCGTTCATTTCTGTCGTAAACGCCGTTGCACAGACCCAACGATAAGGATGGACGGTCACCTCATACCTTTCAGATCTGCAGTCAAGTTTCTAGGGGTGTGGATGGATCGCCATGTTACATATAAAACTCACATCACCGACCTTGTCAACAAATGTACAAAAGGTCTTCAGGTAATGAGTACCGTTTCTAGGTGTTCATATGGAGCTGACAGATCAATTTTACTTCTCATGTACCGATCGCTTGTGCGTTCTAAAATTGACTATGGATCTTTTATTTATGACGGAGCGAGTACCACATCCAAGCGCTGTTTTGATGTGATCCACAATTCAGCCCTTCGCATCGTTACTGGAGCCTTTCGCACTTCACCGGCTGCTAGTGTAATGGTAAAAGTAGACGAGCCACCTCTTGCGCTACGCCGTAAGTTATTGGACGCAAGATACGCGTTCAATGTTGCCCAAAACGGAACCACCCAGTCTATTGGTGGATATTCTCCAGGACATTAAGAGCACGTCACAGGACCCAGCGTGGACTACCGTTTTCTATTCGTATGGCCTCCATCCTTCGAGAATGTAATATCAGGCCACGTTCTGTAGCACGTGTCATCACGCCGAACACTCCCCCTTCGCATTTTGTTCCAGTGAAAACTGGTGTTACTTTGTCCTGCTCAAAGAAAGGACACGTAAACCCGGAGGAACTTCGCATGTTTGCATTGGAAAAAAATACATGAATATAAAGACTTTTCGTGCATTTACACACATGGCTCAAAGTCAGTCTCTGGTGTTGGGTGTGCTTACGTCAGTCGACAAGGTGTTCGATATTTTTGTTTACCTACACAAACATCGATTTTTACTGCCGAACTGTATGTCATTTTGTAAGCCCTCTATTTTATACAGAAAGACCGGTCCACCAAGTACGTGGTTTTCACAGAATCTTTGAGCAGTCTCCAGGCATTGAATACCTTTAACCACGATAATCGACTTGTGCGGAGGATTATCAAAGTCGTAAAATCACTACATGACATGGGCAAAAATATCGTTTTCTGCTGGATTCCTAGCCATGTTGGATTCGCGGAAAACGAAGCAGCTGACATGACCGCCAAACACGCCATTTGTAACGGCCGTGTGGTCCATCTGCGGCTCCCTCCAAGGTATCTGTACCCCACTATATTGTCAAATATACGGTCAGAATGGCAGCAAACCTGGAATTCGAAGTGTCGTAAGCATAGGGTTTTAAAACCGACGCTAGGAAAGTGGCTGTTCTCTCACCGAACCAAACGCCGGGAAGAGATAATATTATGCCGATTGAGGATAGGCCATACTTTCGCAACACATAGTTATATGCTTACCGGAGATGACCGACCCCTATGTCCGCGCTGCTCTAACCCGCTTACCGTGTACCATGTTTTAGTTGGCTGTACACTGCTCGATCCTCTACGACGCCAGATCCTAGGACGGTTGAACACCGACTCTTCTTTACGTACGCTAATATGCAACGAGTCTGAGGTCGTAGCGTCTGGGAATATTTTTATCTTCATTTGACAAGCTCGCCTTGACGTGATATACCCCCACCCGTTAGGATGGATAGCAAGTTATGATAGCAGCACTGTAAATTGATTACAATTCAGTTATGGGCGAAAAATGACCCTAGTGTCGACGCGGTCCTAAACTCCAATCCACCACCAAAGGCTCGAAAGGCTTGTTTACGGCCACGGATGGCCTCCCGGCACTCAGGAGTCCACCACGGGACTGGGGTACGATGGGGAGACCCAGAGGTTAACGGGATACACGTGGTGGCTGCCTCGAGTATTCTAGCTGTAAAAGTAGCCACCGTTGGTGGAGAGTCGTTGATGGGAGTGAACTTCTCCACTAATTGCGCCTCAAATTCACCCCGGTCAACTTTTCTGAGGTTCCACCTCCGAGGCCTCATGCCAAGGACAGCTCCAGCTTGGTATTCCAACCACACGGGGAAGTGGTCGCTTCCCAGCGGGTCGTTGTCTACGGAACAGGTAAAATGTTCCGCCAGTCGTGGGGAGCAGAGGCTCAGGTCTCAAACGGATGTGCTTCCGGATGGTAAAGTAAAATACTTGGGCTAGTCTGTATTTAAAAGAAACAACGACTCGGCATGAATAAAACGTTCCAAGAGTCTTCCACGGGCATTGGTCGTGTCACAGCCCCAGGCTGAGTTAGTTAGTTATTAGGGCTTAAGGGCGCATCGACTCCCCAGGCTGAGTGATGACAGTTAAAATCGCCTAAGAGTAGAACTGGCGGTGGGAGTTCTAACATTAAACGTCCAGGCTCTACAGAGGGGAGAGAAAGCCCAGGGGGCAGGTATAATGAGCAGAGGGTTACTGGACGATCGCCGAAGGTCACCCGGGCAGCAACTGCCTGCAGTGATGTGAGCAGAGTAACCTGACGCGCAGGTACGCTTGTGTGCACCGCCAGCATGGTTCCACCATGTGCCACTGTAACAGTCGAAAACGAAAAACGAAAGAGGGCATTTCGGTGGTTGACTATTGATTGATTGATTGATTACTTGGGCTTAAGGGCGCACCAACTGCTTCTTGTTATGTAGCGCCCATCGGTGGTTGACTAGAGTTGACTAAATTATTGTATGTCTGTATCTAAAATCACCTTTTAGAGACTGCCGTCTGCGTTCTGCTCTGGGTGGCTCCTCCGATGCGCACCAAGCGACGACGTCCTCGGGCGTGAACGCGGAGGAACCCCCTCAGAGGGTGACACAGTACAAGGTATCGCACGCTTCTCAGCGCGCGATGGTCTACTAGGTTTCACCACTAGTGGAGTGTTTAGCAGAGGCGGAGGCAGTGGCGGCGGTCCCATCTCAGACCGGTTGGTCTGTGGTATAGGACTAGACGGGCCCTCGACTCGCCTGCGTGTCGAGGGTGTAGCATGCGGCGACAGCGGATGTGTCACCGCTGGGTGCCGGCCCCCGGACTCCGGGCCCGAAGGGGCGCACATACGTCGCGCTGTGCGCCCCCCGGAGTCCCCAAGTCCGGAGCTCCGGCGCGCACTTCAACTCCTCGGGTGCCTGGCACAGCCGCCAGGGGCTGTTTAGAAGCCCGGGGAAGGGAGCGTGTAGCAGAATGGCATGGTGAGGTTGGGCAGGCCGTCGATGTAGCGGTCGGGATGGAGTGTGTGTAGGCATGTGGTAAGGACTTGGGTACAATGGATGACGCTTTGGATGGCATTGATGTGGGGTCTGAGGGGGACGTGATAATGGGGCGGTTTGAGGTAGGTTGAGCATTCGTGGAAAGGGTTGAGGATGCTGAAGCAGAGGACTTCATGGGGCGCTTCCCTCGCCGTGCCTCTTGCCACTTTTCACCCTCCCGTTCGACGGGTAGGGTGACATTCAGAGGCCCGAAGTGTCCTCCGGAGTGGTAGAAACGAGCTCTTTCTGTGGTGGTTCGAGTACTTCGGATGTCGGTGATGAAATGTCATGTGTTCGAAGAGGGTGAGATGTTGGCATTCGCTTTATTGGCGAAGGGACAGGTACACCGAGGTTTCGAAGAAGAATGCTTAGTTGTTCTATGAGATCACTTGCGTTTTTAATATTGGCATTCCGTGGAGCCAGTGCAGAGCTCTTTACTTTTGCAGCGTACGACATTACTGGGTGAGACAGTTCGTAAATTTCCCTAGCCTCTCTGAACGTGATTTTCTAGGTGTACTTTATCGAGATGATATCTTTTTCCCTCATGTAACTTGGACAGGTTCGATCGAATGAAGCGTGAGGAGTTTGACCCTTGCTACAGTTCGTGCAGTATGTCATCTCAGAGTTGCAGGATTCACTAGTGTGGTCGTAAGAGCACACCTACCCCACACAGGACGATTTCGGCAATACTGATTGGTATGTCCGAACCTCTGACATTTGAAGCATCTCATTGGATTTGGTAGAAAAGTACGTACCTTGACGCGAATGTAGCCAACGTGGATTTCAGTGGGGTGGTGTGTAGTATTGAATGTTAAGATGACATTGTTGGTTGGGATCATGTCTGGCCCTCTCCTCACCTTCATGTTCCTTGCCCCGGTCACACCAAATTTGGACAGTCCATCTACGATTTATTCTTCAGGCACATCTCCCAAGTCGAAGCAATTTATCACACCTCCTGAGGTATTTTTTTGTTTTGTAAGGCTCTATGCTGATTGTTATGGTCTCGTCGATTTTCCCGCCATCCTTCCGAACACTATATATAAACTCAGACACCAGCAATGGACTCTCCGCTTCTCCTGCATGTGCGAATTGTACCTCCAAGGAGCCGTCTCAACTTTTCGCAGCGCAAAACCTTCCCAAATCGGTCGCATCCGTCGCGTCGCTGGAACGGCGACAACGAGGCGAGTGACTTTGTCTGGCCTCTGAAAATGAGAATGCGTGGGACAGTAGAACGACTGGTCTGGCCCCTACGGAAGGGACCAGGAGGATTTTGTTTGTTGGTAGATGCCATACATTATGTTGTGTCGGCTCCTCGAGCGCCCTACCCCTAAGGGGCCATACTGGGGGACGCCTGGGTCCCGCGAACAGGAGGTCGCCAGGCGCCCGAGGAGCTATGCGGGGCAGGCGGTGCCTTCACCCGGTCGGGAGAGAGACTCACCACCCCGACCATGATCCAGCGCCGCCCACACCTTGACCCCGGCCGGGCGGGCCGGCAGGCACTGGGAAACCCAGGCCCCCAGCCTGAGGCGACCTGCCACTTGACCCGCGTGAGGCCCCACGAGCCCGCCCGCCCCTCCGGGATGTCGGAACCAAAGAGATGTGTTGGTCCCCCGTCACAACTAGCACCGTGCGACGGGGGACCTCAACCTCCAGGACTCCGTCGACCCCCGGGGGGGGTGAGGGGGCGCGGCTACCCAGATTAAACTGAGCGGGGGGATATGCCAAGGGAAGCTGGCCTATCTGCTCGTGACAAGGCAGGGTTTGGTGTTGTAGGGTTGGATGAAAGACATACAAAGGGACGTAGACACGGGGTGGATACTGGGAATGGAGAGAGGGATGGGCGGCGGGTACTACGCGAGTCCCCGGAAACACCTCCGCGTTTCCACATCCCTTGTCGGGGCGGTTGTGTTACCCCGAGGGAGCGCCAATTCCCTGGCCAGCCGAGTAACGAGGCTGACCCCACTGCGGGGGGCCGGCCGGGGTCAAGGGGTGGGCGGTGCTGGGTCCCGGTCGGGGTGGTGAGTCTCTCTCTCTCCCGACCGGGCGAAGGCGCCGACTGCCCCGTATAGCTCCGCGTTCGTCTGATGACCTCCCGGTTGTGGGGCTCAGGCATCCCCCAGTAGGGCCCCAATGTGGTGGGACGTCTGCGGGGCCGAACAAACAAATGGACACATGGCAAGCCAAAACTCTAAAACCATCCCTGGTCCACGTGACAGTGGCCAGAACCGTGAACAAATACAGCAATTTGCGGACAGTGTAGCCACTAGAGCTTCTTCCCCTCGCATTCTTGTCTTTCAAGCCGCTGAACGGTCAAAACAACTGGCTTCGCTTTCCCCATTCTACCGACGAGACGGCTGTGATCGCTTCGGACGTATCAGGCGATGCGAAAAACTTAGAGACAGTGGTTTGGAAGTAGAGTTTGAACGCACAGAAGAGGCAAAAAGAGCGCTGATGGCAAATTAATTTGTATACCTTGCCGGAGGCCAACAAGGCAAACAGATAGTAACAATACCGATGACTGTGAAAACACACACGACGAAGAATTACTCGAAGGGTGTAATTAACTGCTTTGATCTCAGAGGCGTTAGTGATGCAGACATTACCGATGGTTTATCAGATGATGGAGTCATTGAGGCGCGGAGACTGACGTTAAGGAAAGGACAGGAAGTGCAGTCCACAGACAATATCATCTTGACGTTTAGCTCAATAGACTTGCCTGAATCGGTTCGTGTCTGATATATTACTGTAAAAGTCAGAAGGTTTATCCCCAATCCCATGCGGTGTTTTAGATGTAATAGATACGGTCACACAACCCAATTCTGCCGTGGCCGTCCCGCATGTGGAAGATGCGCATCATCGCCCCACGCTGCGGATCAGTGTCACGCAGAATCGCCTTGGTGCATAAACTGTGGTGAGGGTCAGATGGCACATAGCACATTCGACAGGGCATGCTCAGCATATAAGAAAGAAAAAGAAATTATTGCAATCAAGTGTACCCAAAATATTTCGTTTCGGGAGGGTCCAAATTTATACGACAGAAGCCATCCAAAATTTACCTATGCAGGAGAGGTGGCTAGCCGGCACACAAATCATACTCTGATAGACCCACAACACATGCAACACAGCGATGCTTCTGAACTGATTGCACAGCTCACAGCTCTCCTCCGATCTTTCGGGGTGTCCCCTAGTTTACCCGCGAGGCATGGTCGGCCAATCGAACGCGGCACCGAGGTGACTGAGGTCCCACCATCCAAGAATGACGCGGTTCGCCCATTAGAGAGCCCCTCCCGATGAACATTCGAGGAAGGGGCGTGGGCACTGGTCCAACGGCCAAAGAGGCTCCTCGGTCCTTGCCACCCAATTCCGGCCCTTCCCCGTCAATCCCTAAATCCCCACCTACCTCTCTCCTTCCACCCTCCAATTCTCGTTCACCCACCACACATCCTACCACCCCCAAACCCAGCCATTCCACGTCCTCCCTGCCTGACCCTCTCCTCACCTACGTCAACGTACAGTCCTCACCCTCAACCTCCGCAAGGTCCACTCCCATCCAGGCCGTCCGCGATCCCTCCGAAGCGACTCCTGTTCCGTCAACCGCGTCAGCGACCACTAGTGAGTAAGGTGTGACCACCCGCCGAGTTCCAGTAATGGCACCCTCGGCGACTCGACCAGGACCTACTGTTCAGGTCCATCCGAGGGCCCCAGACATGGGGGCGCCTGGCCGGGCATCTCGGACTGGTTCCAGAGACCCCTCGCCGAGCGCACGGATCGGGCAGTCCCCCAAATTGACACCCCCACCACCACCAGACCATGTCAGTCGGCTGCCAACTGCAGAGTCAGGAAAGGTGATGGCCCCCCTCCGATACCACCCCGTGTTGACGAAAAAGCGCCACGTCTTACTACTCCCACTGTGACGGGACGCAAGCGGCTGTCCCCGTGGACACAATCGCCACCAGGCGGGGGGAACCCGAGATCTCGGCAGAGATCGGCGACGGAACCCAGTACCTCAGAAGGTGAAGCTGGGAACGGGTAACATTTAACTTGTCTTAGTCACCCACGTCTTCAGTTAACTACTTACATTTTTATATTTTGACGTATGAGTTTTATTCTCCAATGGTTAGTTAGTTAGTTAGTTATTTGGGCTTTAGGGCGCATCGACCATGTTGATCATATAGCGCCCATAAATGTGTCCCTGTCTATCTAGGTTTTATGTTCCGTTCAGGATTACTTTCACGTTTAAGGAGCACTCACTATGCCCAAACGAGACCGATATATTTACCTCCCTGGATATATGACAGCAAATCGTATTTGCGACAAAAAATCGAATAGTTGTCCATTCTGAATCCCACGTGACCCATCACCAAGAATATTTGTCATCGACAGTGCGGATACCTCTCTTCCAAAGTGTCGTCTTCGTTCGGCTGCGAAACGAGGGCACACCAGAAGGATGTGTCGGACCGTTAAGAGGACATCACAACGAGCGCACATCGGTCTGTCCTGATTCTGCAGCAGGTAGCCGTGGGTGGCATAGGTGTGTCCTATCCGTATCCTGGCGAGCACTACCTCCTCCCTCCGTGAAATTCTTGACGATGACTCCCACCTCCCTAGCTTTGGTTTAATGGTTCTCAGTTTGTTTCGGCCAGGTAAGTTCCAAAGATATTGACGTTTTTCCTGGAAGAACGTATTAGTTGTCTGGCAGAAGTGTGCTGCGGGGAGAGGAAGCGAACTGATGTAATGGCTTCGCGCAGCACGTTTCGCTGATTGGTCAGCCAACTTGTTTCCCGCTATTCCGACGTGGCTGGGAATCCAGCAGTGTTACATTTTACCCTCCCGTTTAAGCTTAATTAGTCGCACTACAACATCCTGAACTATGGGGTCACGGGATAAAACGTCTTTATCGCACTAAGGCTACTTAGAGAGTCAGAGAGTATGACGTGGTCAATATCGTCCCCTACTTCGATGAAGCACAATGCCTTCGTAATTGCCATGAGTTCGGCGGTGTAAACCGTCGCATGGGGTGGCAGAGTAAACGATCTGGTGGTGACTCCACTTACAAATGCACAACCTACACCGTCCACAGTTTTAGACCCGTCTGTGTAAGTGGCAGTACATGTGTGGTAGGTGTCAATATGTTCTATGACTTTCTGTCGAAATAATTCCGGGATAAGTTCGTCTTTATGAGCCTCAGGCAGTACTATATCTACTGACGGCTGCACCAGTTCCCAAGGGGGAACGGGCAGCATCGTCATCTTCCGAATGCTGCGCAGCTGGATACCGCTCCCTGCCACTAGCTCACGCAACCGCACACATAATGGGGGTAGAACACTGCGACGTGCAACACTGAACAGCGCAAGGGTGCGGTGCCCAAACAGGGCCTTGTATGCCGGATTCAGGGGAAACTGTCTAATCCTGCAGGCATACTGGAATCCCAGCTTGTCACGCCTCAGGGCAAGCGGTGCCTCATCAGCATCTGCTAGAAGGCTTGCTGTCGGAGAGGTACGGAATGCTCCCGTGGCTATACGCAGGGCGGCATGGTGAACAGTGTCAAGTATGCGTAGTATGTATATGTAGTATATCACCGATCCTAACGATTACTAGTTGCTGTCGGTAAACACAGTTATGGGCGCAAAATGACCACAGCAGTCGACGTGCCCCTAAACCCCAATTGATGATGAATTGGAGTTTAGGGGCGCGTCGACTACCAGGGTCATTTTGCGCCCATAACTGTGTTTACCGACAGCAACTAGTAATCGTTAGGATCGGTGATATACTACATCAAAGTGTGCTTGTTGAAGGAAAGTAAAAATGCTCCCAGACGCCAATAGGAAACTACCCAGACTTCAGAGTAGTTTCCTATTAGCGTACTCAAGGTAGTGTCGGAGTCCTGCTGTCCTAAAACTGGCGTCGCAGTGGTTCTAAAAGTACGCAACCTACCAGAACATGATATACGGTAAGCGGGTCTGAACAGCGTGGGCATAAAGGTGGGTCATCACCGGTAGGTATGTAGCTATGTGTCGCGAACGTATGACCTATCCTCAGTCTGCAAAGTACTACTTCCTCCCGTCGTTGTTCCCGGCTCGAGTACCTCCACAATCCTAGGACTGGCTTCAAAACCCTCAGCTTACTGCACTTTGAATCCCATGCTCCTTGCCATTTTAACCGTATACTTGACAACACTGTAGGATAAAAATATCTTGGAGGGAGCCGTAAGTGGACTTCCCGACCATTCGTGATGGCGTGCTTGGCAGTCATATCAGCAGCTTCATTCCCAGCAATTCCGACATGGCTGGGAATCCAGCAGAAGATGACAATTCTGTTGACGTCATTTATGGCCTTGACGACTCGTGTAATCCTACGAACAAGTCTGTTATCCTGGTTGAATGCTTTCAATGCCTGGAGACTGCTCAAGGAGTCTGTGAAGATCACGTGTTTGGTGGCCCAGTCTTCTTGTATAGAGTACAGGGTTTTAATAATTGCTTACAATTCAGCAGTAAAAATCGATGCTTGTGCTGGTAAACTAAAAAACCGAACACCGTGTCGACCGACGTAAGCGCATCCAACACCCGAGTCGGTCTTGGAACCGTCCGTGCAAAACCGCGAGAAATCACAGAATTCGTATATCTTTTCCAATGCCGGAGTGCGGAGTTCCTCGGGGCTCGCCTGTCCTTTCTTTGAAAATGACAAAGTGACATCAATTTGTACTGGGACAACCTGCCAAGGGGGAATGGTGGGCGTAATATTACGTGCCACACAACCCGGCCTAATATTACAATTACGAAGTGTCGAGGCCATACGAATGTAGAACGGCAATCCACGTTGCATATGGGCCCCCTGACGTGGCCTTAGTGTCCTAGCGAATATCAGCTGATAGGCTGGATGCTTTCGGTTTTGCGGCACATTACATGCGTACCTGTCCCCTAATAACTTCCGGCGCAGCGCAAGAGGTAGCTCGTCTACCTCTGCCATCATACTATCGACCGGGGAGGTACGAAATGCTCCAGTAGCAATGCGAAGAGCTGCATTATGAATCACATCCAGGCGGCGCTTGGTCGTGGCACATGCTCCGTCATAAATAAAGCATCCGTAGTCAATCTTAGAACGCACAAGAGATCGGTACATCAGTAGTAAAACATATCTATCTGCACCATACGAACATCTCGAGACAGTGTTCATTATCTGCAGTCTCTTTGCACATTTCTGCGCGAGGTCGCTGATGTGGATGCTATATGTCAACCGGCAGTCAATCCACACACCTAGAAACTTCGTAGCTGGTTTGAATGGAATGCGGTTTCCGTTGAGCATGATCACCGGGTCTATGCAACAACGTTTGCGACAGAAGTGAACAGCGACGGTCTTTGTAGTAGACATTGCGAAACCTGTTTCGTCACACCAATCCTGTATCTTCTTGACAGCCAGCTGGAGTTGTCTCTCAATCTAATGTACAGTGCACGAAGAGTACCACACGGCAAAGTCATCCACGAATAGTGCTTTCCCTACAGAAGTTGGCAATGATGCACCCACGTCATTGATGGCGATAGCGAACAACGCAACACTCAGGACACTTCCCTGCGGAACTCCATCAGCTTGTTGGAATGTGCCAGAGAGGAAACCTCCTACTCTGACACAGAAAATTCTGGAATCTAAGACATTTTTCAGGAAAAATCCCATGGAGCCTCGAATACCCATGCGATGCAATTTCATGAGAATACCGTGTCTCCATGCAGTATCATATGCTCCGTCAATGTCGAAAAATATTGCAGCTGTGTGGCATTTCTTCCTAAAACTAGAGCGCACCACAGAGTCGAATGTGGTCAAGCGTGCTGCGGTGTTTTCGAAAACCACTCTGTATCACAGTGAGAAGATTGTTGTTCTAGAAACCACATTAGTCTGATATTCACCATCTTTTCAAACAACTTACATAGGCAGCAGGTTAACGAGATGGGGCGATAATGCAGTGGGTCCGTTTCTGTTTTGTTCGGTTTACGTATAGGGACTACGATTGTCCTCCGCCACGAAAATGGAAATGTACCGGTTGTCCACATGTCATTTAGTATCTTCAGGAGGGTTTCGAAGGCTTTTGCAGGCAAACGTTTGATAATGTCATTGTGCAATGTATCGGGACCCTCGGCTACACTCTTCAGAGTACTGACAGGTGCAGTCAGTTCGGAAACAGTAAAAGGAGTATTGTATTGAAGGAAGGTTGTAGTTGAAAAATCAATGGTGCGTGCCTCGCAACGAGCCTTGTAGTTTGAGAAGTACACACTATTACTATTATTCGATCGTGCTGATCAAGCTCGTCCGATCTCGTCTGCCACTTCTTCCGGGTCGATGATGTCTCGGCCAGCCATGTGCAGGGTGGGGAGTGGAAGTGGCGTATACCATCCGGAGAAGCGTTTTACGCGGGACCATACAGATGACAGTGGTGTGGAACGGTTTAAAGTGTTTACATACGCTTTCCACGAGTCTCGTTTTGCTTCGGCGACGATACGTCTGGCGATTGCCCGCGCTTTTCGGAAAGCTATTAAGTTTGGCGTACATCTATTTCTATTAAAAACACGAAGCGCTCTCTTCCTAGCGATCAAGGCCTCTCGGCACCTTTCCGACCACCATGGGACAGGCACGCGAACTGATGTTCCCGTTGAGCGAGGTATGTGCCGTTGAGCACTCCGCACCACATCCGCTGTGAACGTCTCCACGGAGATAGCAGATTCGTCGGAGTGGTCGCGTAGGGTAGACTCAAGACTTGCTTGGAAAGAATCCCAGTCGGTTCTGTTCAATATCCACCTGGGGGTCGTCGGCTTACAAAAGCACGGTGAACAAAGCGAGACCAAACAGGGAAGTGGTCACTGTTGCACGGGTCGTCACCCACGGTCCATTCTAAAAACGGTGCAACTTCTGGGCTGCAGAGGGTGAGATCCAGCACGGAGGTCTGTCCTGTGGGCAATGTAAAATGCGTTGGCCTTCCTGTGTTAAGGACGCAGAGTGGGAAATCTTGTAGAAAACGCTCCATAGCACGTCCACGGCTAGTCACCATGGTTGAACTCCAGAGAGGGTGGTGCGCGTTAAAATATCCGCACACCATCACTGGTGGCGTGAGCTGCCCCACCATTTGAGACAGCTCAGAAAGTGGAAAGATCTCTCCCGGCGGTCAATATATGCTGCATATTGTAACGGTGTGGCGAGATATTTTTATACGAGCAGCAACACACTGAATATTCGAAGAAATAGATACTTCGTGAAAGGGGGCAGAGTTGTGCACGGCAATGAGGACTCCGCCGTGCGCCACAGTGCAAGAAGCAATATCCTTACGCAATACAGTGTAGTCTTTCAGGTGGAAATGTGCATGAGGAGAAAGCTTTGTCTCTTGGAGACAAACCGCTAGCGGTACTCGTGTATGCAAAATAGTTCGGAGATCGTTGAGGCTGGTTCTCAAACCTCTGCAATTCCATTGCAGAATAAATCTCATACGCCAAATATATAAAGGCGAGAGTTGTGAGCTTAAAAAAGGAGACGACGACGAGCTAAGTATTATCCGTTCCCGACCTCATTTCCTCAGGCGCTTGGCTAAGAGGCCGTGACCGGGGGGTGCCGATCTCGGAAGGAGACACCGCCCCTGGGAGAGCTCGCTTCGTCATCCGATTTGAAGCTGGGGGGCAAATCGGGAATGACCAGCTTGACGTGGGGGCGGGGTGACAGGCGGCCTCATCACGGTCGAGACTGGTGGTGATTATGGTGGGGTTGGGTTTGGACGTCGGCTTCTGGATTCCGGACTCGAATGAGCGGAATCACGTCAGGTTGTCCGTCCCCGTGCGCCCACATCAGGAGCTCCAGGGTGTACCGCGACTCCAGTTGGTCGGGTCGTGGGTACGGCTGCCATGGGGTGTAGGGAGACCAGGGGGAGCGAGCGGGAGGCGAGCTTGGATGCTGAGGGTTGGCAAGAGGATGCGTTGGTAATGGTTGTGTTGGAGGTGGGTAGCATGGATGTGGATGTAAGGATTTTTGTACATTGGATGATGCTGTGGTACGTGAGGATGTCTGATTGGAGGCGGGGGCGAGTGTAGAAAGGTTGGAGATGGATTGGGCATCGGTGGGTATGACTGAGGAAAGGGGAGGGTCAGGTAGGAAGGGGGTGGAGAGGCTGGGTTTGTAGGTGGTGGTGGAGCGTGAGGGAGGTGAGGGTAGGTTGGAGGGCGGATGGGGGATGGGGGATGGGAGGTGGGGAGTTCAAACTTGACTGGGAGGGGCTGGGTCTGGGCGGAAAGGATCGAGGAGGCCTCTTTGACCGTTGGACCAGCGTCCACGCCCCGTCATCGGGTGTTGGTCGGGAGGGGACATCTGGTGCTCGAACGGCGTCACTCGTGGGCGGTGGAACCTCGGTCGCATGCCTTGTGGACGGGGCGACGAGTAAACCGAAGGAGAGAAGAACCTCACTTAGTGCTGCAACAAGTTCATTTGCTTCAGCTGTCTGTACTCGCCGTGGAACCGAAGTGACATTTTTAGCTTTGGTTGCGTACGATATTCTCGGGTGTGTGCGATGGTAAAGATCCCGAGCTTCGCGAAATGTTACCTTTTGATTGTGTTTGATTGATATAATTTCCTTCTGCTTGGAGTAGCTAGGGCAGGCACGGTCGAACGATGTGTGGGGATTCTGTCCTCTGCCGCAGTTGACGCAGAATGGCACTTCTGATGTACATTGGTCGCCACTATGGTCTGGGGAGGCACAGTTGCTACACACATAACGATTTCTACAGTATTGGTTAGTATGTCCATATTTCTGACATTTAAAACAACGCATTGGGTTTGGAAGAAAAAGTCGCACCTTGACCCGGATGTGCCCCACCCGGATCTCAGAGGGCAAGTCAGTTGAGTCGAAAGTCAATGTGACATTGCTTGTGGCGATCAGCTCTGCACCTCGTCTTGTCTTCATTTTTTTCTGGCTCCTATCACGCCGAACTCAGATAGCCCATCCACTATCTCTTCCTCCGGTACGTCCTTGAGGTCATAACAATTGATGATTCCACGACATGTATTTTTGGTTTGGTGGGGTTCGACCCTCATCTTGATGCTCTCATCGACTTTCCTGCCACCTTTCCGCACACAATATATAAACTCTGTCATTCCCAGTGCCTTCTGTGCTTCTCCTACTTGAGCAAACTCTACTTCAATAGCCCCATCCTTTAACTTTTCGCAGCGGGTGATGCTCCCAAATCTGTCGCATCCGTCTCGCCTCTGGAAAGGGGACAATAATGCAACATTTTTGGTGAGTCCTCGGAAGGTGAGGATGCGAGGTACTTTAGAAGTTTTAGACACGCTCCCACCTGTGAGGTGTTGGGCGATGGTCTGGCCCCTACGCGAGGGACCAGGAGGATTTATTTGGTTTGGAGATGCCATGCGTTGTTCTTAGTTTCGGCTCCTCGGGCGCCCCACCCCTAAGGGGCCCTACTGGGGGGACCCCTGGGTCCCGCGAACGGGAGGTCGCCAGGCTCCCGATGAGATATACGGGGCGGGCGGTGCCTTCGCCCGGCCGGGAGAGAGATACTCACCACCCCGACCGGGATCCAGCACCGCCCACCCCTTGACCCCAGCCGGCCGGGCCGGCGGGCACTGGGGAAAATCCCAGGCCCCCGGCCCGAAGCGACCAGCCACTTGGTCCGTGTGAGGTCCCACGGGCCCGCCCGCCCCTCCGGGATATCGGGACCAAAGAGGTGTGTTGGTCCCCCGTCACAACTAGCACCGTGCGACGGGGGACCTCAACCTCCAGGACTCCGTCAACCCCGGGGGGCGGGCCAAGGGGGCGCGGCTACCCCGATAAAACTGAGCTGGTGGGCAGGGCCGGGGAAGTTGCCCTGCCTGCTCATAGTAGGGATGGGTGGTGTTGCAGGGCCAGGTGAAGGACATGGACGTTGGAATGATATTGGGATTGGAATGGGAGCGTATGGACGGAAGGACGAGTGAGGCACTCCTGGTCTCATCCCTCGTCGGTATGATGGTCGCCGGGTCATTGGGGCACTCAATCCCCCCACCGCGTAAAGGTGGTGCCTCATCGGGGGGAGGGGGGGGGCAGCGTAAGAGAAGATGCGACCGCCTCGGGACCGTCACGCGCTGTGACAAGTTGCGGGACGGGGGGATAAAGGTAGAGTTCCGAAATCAGGAGAACGCAAGGAGAGCTTTGGGCATGGACAAGTTCATTTTTAGCGTAAGAACCCGAGATGGTACTAGATACATCGCCATTCCAATCAAAGTTGAACCACATAATACGAACAACTATAGCAAAGGAATGATTAACTGTTACGAACTGAGGGACGTCTCGGAGGCTGAGATAGTTGACGGCTTGACGGAATATGGTGTGGTAGAGGCGCAAAGGATGAAGGTGCGAAGGGGAAGGGATCTCCAACCAACTAACATCATGCTCACTTTTAGCTCGACTGACCTGCCACCGGCAGTGCAAGTAGGTTATATAAGAGTAAAAGTGCGAGTCTTCGTCCCGAATCCAATGAGGTGCTTCCAGTGCCAGCGATATGGCTATACAACTCGGTACTGCCGCGGTCGCCCTGTCTGCGGAAAGCGTGGATCGGCGGAGCACAGCCTTGAAAAATGCGAATCGGAGCATGTGTGGTGTGTGAACTGTGGTAGGACACAAGTGCCACAGACCACCTCAGATCGATCATGCCCAGCGAACATAAGGGAACGAGATATTGTCGTTCAAGTGTACGAGGAATCTATTCCTTCGGCAAGCCCGTGATGCATACGACGAAAACCACCCAAAAGTGTCTTACGTCGAGATGACTCGCGGTAGCCCGACCACCTTTGCACAACAGCAGTCCACCAGCGCCACACAGTTGCACATCCAACTTAGCACTTTGTTACGTTCGTTTGGTATTGCGTATACACCCCCTTCCACGGGATCTGAGACCATACAGGTCAACCAAGGCCGGAGCAGGCCAAAGAAAAGCCAACACGAGAAAGACCACTGTCTTCTGAGGTATCTGGGACAGAGGCACAGAAGGAAGGAGACGATTTGACCCTAGTGCAGCGAACCAAAACAACACCAAACCCCCGAAAACCCCATCCACCATACCCAATATTCCAACATCCAAAGTACCCATTCCTACTCCCGCATCCCCCCGATCAGTCCATGCACCTCTCCCTCCTGCTCCACCCCCTCCCCCTCCAACGCTTCGCGCTTCATCATCGCGACGCATCCCTGTCACGCCTCAATCAGTGACGCGAAATCCGGAGGCCAGCGCTCGCCAAGTAGCCCTGGATCTTGCCCGACCCATTGGTCGGGCAAGCCGAAACCCGTCTCCGAGCGTGCAGCAAAAAGCCCATACCACCCAGCTGACAATTCAGCAAACATCGTCATCTGGAGATTCCTCAGCCCCCGCTGAGATGCCTCCGCCGCTCGTCCCACCACGTGGTGGCGATCCTCCGGCACCCTCATCCCCGATCAGAGGCAAGAGGCGAGCTCCGCTTTGGCAGGTATCTCCTACCGATGGAGCAAGCAAGCCCTAGGGGAAGGTCACGGACCCACTCCGAATCCACAATGCAGTGACCGCCCTATTAATCACTCCGTCGTCTTAACTCGTTTTAACTGGCTCCTTTAACGGTCATTTTACAGTGGAATTGCCGGGGCCTGAAGACTTTTGTCCTTGATCTTGCGACCGTTTTACACCGATACAACCCTGCAGCCATCTGTTTCCAAGAGACGAAGCTAGCTCCAGATGACATGGACCCAAATGCTAGAAAGTCTACCGCAGCGATGTGCATCCTACAAACATCTCTTATGGAGGCGTACTACTTGCCGTCCACCACAGTGTACCAGCGCGTGAGCTGCCTCTCCGAACATCTTTGCAAGCAGTTGCAGCGCAGATCACACTTGACCACGGTCGCATAAATGTATGCTTCCTGTGCCTGCCCCCAGGAAGATCATTCCCTACCGCGGAGCTGAAACAGCTTCTGGCAGAGCTTCCACCACCAGCACTGCTACTGGGAGACTTGAATGCCCACCACACCGCTTGGGGGTGTTCGGATATCTGTACACGAGATCGAAACCTGGAGGCCTTAATATTGAATGAGCCACTCTGCCTCCTGAACACAGGTGCGTACACCCATCTGGCGCTGCCATCAGGCCAAACATCAGCACTAGACCTGAGCATAGCCAGCCCCGAACTAGCTCAACAGTTGGAATGGTCAGTTCATGACTGCCTGGGGAGTGACCATTATCAGATATGGCTGACTTTTCGAAGGCCGTAGTTCTGGGAGTACGGCCGCCACGTTGGAACTTGAGGGCGGCAGATTGGACTAGTTTTGAATCTCTGGCACAGATGGCTTTTACAACAGACATTGAAAATCACTGTACTAGTGTAGAAGATTTTACATCACGACTTTTCCAGTGCGCCAGTAAGTGCATTCCACACACCCCTCGCAACACGCGCCGTATTCCAGTACCTTGGTGGAACAAGGAATGCAAACAGGCTATCTCCTCCCGCAAACGAGCTCTTAAGGAGTTCAGCAAGCACAGCACTATGGATAATATGCTAGCGTTAAAAAAGGCCAGGGCACTGGCTCGACGAACCATACGTGCTGCGAAACGTTCCTCCTGGCGAGCATATATAGGGAAGATCAGCCGAACGACACCAACATCCGAAGTATGGTCGCGTATAAAAAGGATATCTGGTCAGTTTAATTCAGTCACATTACCGGCCCTCAACATTAGAGGAAATATCGTAATTGATCTAGGCGAGGTAGCAAGCCACATTGCTCACGCTATTGCGAAGCGTAGCCAACATACTGACCAACTTTTCCTGCAACACCGTGCCCGGTGTGAGAAGGACGGGATCAGTTTTAACACAACCGAACAACTGCACTACAACCTGCCGTTTAGTCAGGCTGAACTCGCTTCCGCAATCAGCAATTTGAAAAGTGTGTCTGAGGGACCGGACGCGGTACACAATGAAGAAATGCTACAGCACCTACCGAAGTGCGCAAAACATGTTCTCCTCACTATTGCTTAACATACTGTGGACCATGGGATGTTTCCCTTCCGCTTGGCGGAAAGCAACAATAATACCGATACTCAAGCCCGGCAAAAGCGGGGATGATCCCTCTCACCACCGTCCGATATCGCTCACTTCATCACTATGCAAGCTGATGGAGAGAATGGTTAGCCTTCGACTTCCTTGGTTCTTGGGGACCCGCAACATTTTAACAAACGACCAGTGCGGCTTTCGGAAAAATCGCAGTACTGTAGACCACGTGCTAAGACTGGACACAGAAATTCGTATGGCATTTGCGAAGAACAAGCACCTAGGGGCAGTGTTCTTCGACATTGAGAGCACCTTTGACACCGCCTGGAGACATGGGATCCTGTTGAAGATTCATCAGTATGGACTCCGCGGAGCCTTGAGCATGTTTCTCAAGAACTTTATCACAGACTGACAGACAGACAGTTTTGTGTGCGTGTAGGCAACCAAACCTCAGGTTGGCTGCGCCAAGTCGAGGGAGTTCCTCAGGGCAGCGTATTGAGCACAACTCTCTTTTCTCTTATAATGAACGACATTGGTGACTCACTTCCCTCATCAATCGGACGATCTCTGTTCGCTGACGACTTTGCTATCTGGTCGCACAGCTCGTCAACCCATCTTATGGAGCGACAGCTGCAGCTTGCGATCTCCCGTCTTTAAAAATGGGGACATACAAACGGATTCAAGTTTTCTATAGCAAAGACATCTGCAGTACACCCCTGTCGACGTAGGCGTAACTGCCCGGACATGGCGTTGAGATTATACGGGCACGAAGTGCCTACAACACCGGTGACTCGTTTTCTTGGTGTGCAGTTTGATCATCGTCTTACATACAGAGAACATATCAAAATACTCAGAGATAAATGTTTTAAAGTACTTGCGATATTGAAGTGTGTATCTCGTACATCATACGGTGCTGATAGAAGAACACTACACCCGCTGTATCGTAGTCTGATCCTTTCGAAGCTCGACTACGCTTGTTTTATATACGATGGCGCATGTGCTACAACAAAGCGAACTCTCGACCCAGTACATCATGCTGCGGTGCGAATAATTACAGGGGCATTTCGAACTTCTCCAACTGTTAGCGTGCTGGCTGATGCCCATGAGCCTCCATTGTCTATGAGACGCGACATGCTGGGTCTTCGATATGCCTGCAAAATGCGACAGTTCCCGACACACCCGTGCTATCCAGCGGTTTTTGCTCATGACATACATGTAGCCCTTCGTAGTCACATTAGGAGAGGAGCTCCTTACTGTGTGCGAATGAGGACACTCTTGGAGCGAATGGAAATACGACTACAAGGAATTCGGCAATATGAAGAACCGTCTACTCCACCGTGGGAGCTAATCTCCCCCGCTAATCGATATTCCCCTCGCTGACACGAGAAAGCGAGATGTCACAAAAGAGGAGCCACACTCACATTCGCTGGAGCATATATACACGACGTATCATAATCACCTCATCACTTACACGGATGGCTCCAAAATAAACACCGGAGTGCGTAGTGCCTTCGTGAGAGGGTCTGTCACAAGATTGTTCTCACTGCCTGCACACGCCTTTCTTCACTGCCGAGTTGATCGCCATGAAGAAAGCACTGGCATACATTGAGGTTGATGACGAGGTTTTACATGCTATTCTGACTGACTCCCTAAGCGGTCTCATGGCATTGCGTAGTTTCAATCCCCAAAACGTCCTTGTAGGAGACATTTTATTGCAACTCACTTCGCTCCATCGTAAGCGAAAGCAGGTAGCACTTTGCTGGATCCCAGCACATGTAGGAATCCGTGGAAATGAGTTGGCAGACCAGGCTGCAGGGCGTGCGGCACATTCGACATGCCGGCGTGCGCTTCCACTTCCTGCCAGTGATCACTACCCAACAATATCATTATTTCTTTTCAGGCAGTGGCAGGAAAGCTGGGACCGAATAGAATCAAACAAGTTGAAGCGAATCAAACCACACTTGGCACTGTGGCCCTCGCCATTCAGTCAAACTAGAAGGGACGAAGTAGCCATCTGTCGTCTCAGAATTGGTCACACGCTAGCAACTCATAGATACTTACTGTGCGGGGACGACAGACCGAAATGTGTGGTGTAATGCCGCGCTGTCTGCGCACCATGTGTTGGTGACGTGCCTAGCATATGCAGAAGAACGCAGGCGGCACTTCGGATATGATGCGAATACTATGAGATTACTCGACTTACTGGGCAACGATTCCAGATTTATATATAACAGAGCAGTTTTGAGCTTCCCCGCGGAGATACGATTCCAAGTAACATATGCACCTACTTAGGTGATATCTTACTACACCAGACACCTTTTATTCGAACGTGACAATCTGACGCATGTCTAAGTAAGTTTGTTATGGGTGCAGTATAATCGACATGGATTGACGCACCCTAAAACCCCCAATAATCATCATCATCGGGTCATTTGCCTGATCTGGAAGGTCACTGGTTGGCCAAAAACTGTAAAAACCGGGTACCATTCGTTTTCTCTTATAACGAGCAATACGCTCGTTTTTGTTTCGCGGCTCTAGCTCATTTAGAGGCCAATCTACAAATATTGGCAAAATACTCCATTGTGATTGGCTGGAAAAAAAAAAAATCGAGCGCTGCTGATGGGCTCCAGGAAAAATCATCATTTTTCGTTTTATTTGTACATATTTTGTTCTAACCAATCGAGTGCAGGTGAAAACTTTTTGCTCACACGTGTTTGAATTTTATAGCGCAACTCTACTTCAGGGCGGATCGACGTCATTGGTCACATAGCGCCCACACTGGAGGAATTGAACACAGCCTTATGGAAACAGAGCCCCATAAAACGTCGCCCAAGACACGTACACAACAGATCACTGCTGATGGCACTTCCTGATCTCCACAAGCAGAACACAAACTTCAGTCTATAGAGTAAGGGACAGTTGAGACCATCAAGGACAAGAGCTGCCCAAAAGGTTGGTGGCATTCTTTCAAGGCAAAACTAATCGCAGTCTACCAAGTCACGCAACATAACACCTCACTTGTAAACTATACGCAGGCTGGATGTGGGTGAAGACACACAAGGTGCTCGCTACGTGACCTGCAGGTACAGCTGGAAATTTGGCATAGCAATATCTCGACTACCTGGGGCGTGTTGATGCATTGGCCAACAAGTCATGTATGATTTATTCGTGCTCAACGCATCATGTAATCCATTGGCTATATCGATGAGGAACAAAGCCCCCGGTTGGAATTGTGCGGTTCAGCCGGTTACATGCGGCCAGATGGTGAGTCTCGGGTCCTTACCCTGGGATCATATCTCATTAAACATGATCGTAATTCATGGTGTTAAACAAACCGTAGCTTTGTCTGGGCTGGTTGGGTACCTTCCACCACTCACATTATTTTCAGGAATACTTGATCGATCTTCACACCCTGGCTCGAATAGCTTGGCATACCGGTGGGCGGGATCGGTAGTTACCGTGAAGAAGAGCGCCTGCTGACTATGTTTGCCGTGCGTGGAGTACAGTATCTCTTGGAAGATACCCAGCCGGGCCGACAGTAGCAGGGCGGTGATTAGCAGACACACCCCCACCGACATAGTAGCAGCTGAGGAAGGCTCCGGGGAGTCGGTCCCACTCGGCACCGAATCCACTGTCTGTCGACACACGGTCAGAGGTCAGAGGTCAGCAGACATACCCCACCGACATAGTAGCAGCTGAGGAAGGCTCCGGGGAGTCGGTCCCACTCGGCACCGAACCCACTGTCTGTCGACACACGGTCAGAGGTCAGAGGTCAGCAGACATACCCCACCGACATAGTAGCAGCTGAGGAAGGCTCATGGCAGTCGGTCCCACTCGGCACCGAACCCACTGTCTGTCGACACACGGTCAGAGGTCAGAGGTCAGCAGACATACCCCACCGACATAGTAGCAGCTGAGGAAGGCTCAGGGGAGTCGGTCCCACTCGGCACCGAACCCACCGTCTGTCGACACACGGTCAGAGGTCAGAGGTCAGCAGACACCCCCCACTGACAAGCAGCTAAGGAAGGCTCAGGGCAGTCGGTCCCACTCGGCACCGAACCCACTGTCTGTCGACACACGGTCAGAGGTCAGAAGTCAGCAGACCCTCCGCTATCCTACCGACATGGTAGCAGCTGAGGGAGACTCGAGCAGTCAATCCCAGCCATGCCGAGCCCACCTTCCGCCTCTTAGACTATCAGCTCGAAAATGCAGGATCCTCACCAGGTGTGACAAATCCTATCCGATATCATAAAGTCCGAAGTTGTAGTTCACATGCGCAAAATCGGACGCAGGATGATGCAGTAACTGTACGTCTGTTCGAACAGAATCATGCCCGTATGCTGGTTTCCCACCCGGGTTACAATAGCACCCGATGATCGCGACTGGTCTGATATCGTTAGTTATTTGAAATTAACGGCGCATCGACTGCGTCGGTCATGCAGCGCCCATAACATCGTCAGTGAAACAGTAAGATGCAATCATCAGTCGAGATTTGAATGGAAGTCACATCATCAGACAGTGAAAGGAAGCGAAAATCAGTCAGAAAGACACATGAGGTGAAATGCATTGTGGAATACGATTACCTCCCTGGATATATGACAGCCAATCGTATTTGTGCGAGAAACTTGAACAGTCGTCCACTCCGAACCACATATGACCCATCGCCTAGAATGTTTGCCATTGTCATCATGGACTTCTCTTCCTAAGTATCGTTGTCGTTGGGCTGAGAAACGAGGGCATACCTTAACCACATGTCGCACTGTCAATGGGATACCACAGCGAGTGCAGATTGGTATCTCCTCATTCCGCAGCAGGTAGCCGTGGGTGGCATAGGTGTGTCCAATACGCATCCTGGTGAGCACCACCTCCCCCTTTCGTGAAACTCTGAAAGATGACTCCCAGTGTCCCAGATCTGGCTTGATGTTTCTAAGTTTGCTTTCGCCGTTTGAGTCCCAAAGTTGTTGCCACTTTTCCTGGAAAAAGAGATTGATTGTATGGCCGATATGTGCTGCTGGGAGCGGAAGCGCACGGACGAATTGGCTCCGCGCAGCACGCTTTGCTGATTGGTCAGCCAACTCATTCCCGGATATTCCTACATGGCTGGGTATCCAACAGTGTTATATTTTTTCCCTCTCGCTTAAGCTTAGTTAGGCGCAGCAGAACATCTTGCACGATTGGGTCGTCCAGATAAAACGTGTGTATCGCACGAAGGCTACTGAGAGAGTCTGAAAGTATGATATGGTCGACATCGTTCCCTACTTCGATGAAATTTCCGCCTTCCTGGCGGGAAGCAATAGTGGTGCCCATACGCAAACCAAATAAAAACGGTACAGACCCATTGCATTATCGCCCAATCTCGCTCACTTGTTTCTTATGTAAGCTATTCGGAAAAAATGGTGACTGTCCGATTAATGTGGTTTCTAGAACGTAACAGTCTGCTCTCTGTGATACAGAGTGGTTTCCGACAACATCGCAGCACCTCTGACCATGTTTTGACACTCGACTCTGTTGTGCGCTCTAGTTTTAGGAAGAAATGCCACACAGCTGCGATATTTTTCGATATTGACGGAGCATACGATACTGCGTGGCGACATGGTACTGGCATGAAGTTGCACTCCATGGGCATCAGAGGCCCTATGGGGTTTTTCTTGACGAATTTTTTAGCTTCCAGAACTTTTTGTGTCAGGGTAGGAGGTTTCCTCTCTGGCACATTCCAGCAAGTGGACGGAGTTCGGCAGGGAAGTGTGTTGAGTGTCGCATTGTTCGCCATTGCCATCAACGACGTGGGCTCCTCACTAATAGCTTCCATAGGAAAATCATTATTCGTGGATGATTTTGCCGTTTGGTGTTCTTCACGTACTGTACGCGCGGTAGAGAGACAACTCCAACAGACTGTCCGGAAGGTGCAGAATTGGTGTGACGAAACGGGCTTCGCCATGTCAACATCTAAAATCGTTGTTGCTCACTTCCCCCCGCAGTGGGTTCAGCCTCGTTACTCGGCTGGCCAGGGAATTGGCGCTCCCTCGGGGTAACATAGCCGCCCCGATAAGGGGTGTGGAAACACGGAGGTGTTTCCGGGGGCTCGTATAGTCCCACTCGTCCATCCCTCTTTTCAAATTCCCGTATCCACCCCGTGGCAGCGACCTTTGTATGTCCTCATCCTACCCTGCAACACCAACCCCTCCCTTGTCACGAGCTTATAGGCCAGCTTCCCCTGGCCTATCCCCCCGCTCAGTTTCATCGGGGTAGCCGCGACCCCTAGGCCCGTCCCCCGGGGTTGACGGAGTCCTGGAGACTGAGGTCCCCCGTCGCACGGTGCTAGTTGTGACGGGGGACCAGCACACCTCTTTGGTCCTGATATCCCGGAGGGGCGGGCGGGTTCGTACGGCCCCATGCGGAGCAAGTGGCTTGTCGCCTCGGGTAGGGGGCCTGGGCTTCGTCCCGGTGCCTGCTGGCCTGGCCGGCAGGGGTCAAGGGGTGGGTGGTACTGGATCCCGACCGGGGTGATGAGTACCTCTCTCCGGGTCGGGGACGGCATCGCCTGGCCCGTATCGCTCTTCGGGTATCTGACGTCCTCCCGTTGTTGGGATACAGGCGTCCCCCCTGTAGGGCCCCTGTGAGGTGGGGTACCACGAGGAGCCGAAATAAAAGCACACTTTCATGAATTACTCAAATAAACAGACTCATCCTGGACCTCTCAGAAAGGGCCAGAATGTTAGTCTTCCTTCCGGAAGTCGTATCTCCCCTTCCGGAAGACGTATCACCGACCCGACACCTGCAGGTCGGGTCGGTGGCGGAGGGCTAACAGTGGATTTGGGTGTAGGTAAGCCGTGGCGGGTGGATGTGGATGTGGTGGTGAGAGTGGATGTGGTTGTGACAGTGGATGAGGTGGGGTTTCGGGGGGACGTGGCGGAGTGGCTCGGCTTCTTGGTTTTCTGCACGACATCCCATCCATCTTGCTGCTGTACTGTGGGGGTAGATAACGTACTGGCGTCTGAACCATCCACGATGTCTGTCGACCGGGTTAGCTGTGCCTGCTCTGACGAGCAAACCAGTCCAAAAGATGCCAGAAGAGCCTTAAGTTGTGTCAGGACTTGGGCGGCGCTGGAGATCTGCGACTGCTGTTGCGCTGTCGGGCATGTTTGTTGAGCATGGGGAGATGGGAGTTGTGAAATACTACTTGAGCCTGGGTAATTGGTAGTACGTAAAGTGCTCCTCGCCTTCTCTGTGTACGATACCTTCGGGTGAATCTCGTCGTAGGCCTCTCTGGCCTGTCTAAAAGACAGGTTTCTGGAACATTTCAAAGCAAGGATTTCCTTCTCCTTCAGATGTACGGGACAACCTCTATCAAAGGCAGCGTGTGGGACCTGGCCCTGCCCGGAATTCACACACCACACGCGTTCCGATTCACACTTTTCGTCGGTGTGTTCTGAAGTGCCGCACCTACCACAGGTCGGGCAGTCGCGGCAATATTGTGTAGTATGTCCGTAGCGTTGGCACCTAAAACATCTCATCGGGTTCGGGACGAAAACTCTTACCTTTACTTTCACGTATCCTACATACAGTGTATCGGGAAGGTCCGTCGAATTAAAAGTTAAAATGTTTTTTGTTGCTTGCAGGTCGCTCCATCTCCTCACTTTGACCCTGCGCGCCTCCACAACACGGTACTCAGACAAGCCATCGACGATTTCTGAATCTGATACATCCTTAAGATCGAAGCAGTTTATAACTCCTTTTGGATGGTTTTTTGTCCTGTGGGGCTCAACCACAATGGGTATGGAAACATCCGTCGTCTTACCCTGTTCCCTTATGGGGTATTTTAATTCAGTTAGCCCTAGGGTCCTCTTAGCGTCGTCTGCACTCCGAAACTCGACCTCGATTGTTCCATCTCACAGCTTCTCACATCTCACTACTTCACCCATTTTATCACATCCGCGCTTACGCTCAAAGGACGAAAGTGCGGATAGGCTCTTCCCGGGATCACTAGACTTTAATACCAGTACTCGTGGAGATGGTGATTTGGCTTCCCAACTCTGGCTTCCAACTATACTTCCTCTACGGGAAGCAGTGGTAGGGACCGCGGTGCGGGACGGCGAACTTGCAGGGCGGTACGCCTCTGCAAGAGTTTTCGTCCCGAACCCGATGAGATGTTTTAGGTGCCAACGCTACGGACATACTACACAATATTGCCGCGGCTGCCCGACCTGTGGTAGGTGCGGCACTTCAGAACACACCGACGAAAAGTGTGAATCGGAACGCGTGTGGTGTGTGAATTCCGGGCAGGGCCAGGTCCCACACGCTGCCTTTGATAGAGGTTGTCCCGTACATCTGAAGGAGAAGGAAATCCTTGCTTTGAAATGTTCCAGAAACCTGTCTTTTAGACAGGCCAGAGAGGCCTACGACGATTTCTGGGCAATTATCGTCAGTACCCCTGCCGGTACTGAACGTTGGAGGAAACATCATAGCCGATCCAGGCGAAGTAGCCACCCATATTGCTGATGTTTTTGCAAAGCGAAGTAAACACACAGATCCAGAATTCCTACAACACCGTGACCATAGTCGGAGGGAGATCTGTTGTACCACACATGAACAACTTGTTTACAACTTGCCGTTTACCCAAGCTGAATTAGATTCTGCGATCGGCGGTTTGAGAAATGTATGTGAGGGACCGGACGGAGTCCACAACGAAATGTTAAAGCATATACCAACATCTGCAAGGCATGCTCTGCTCGCCATTTACAATAGAATTTGGGATGTGGGATATTTCCCACCAGCCTGGCGAAAAGCAATCATAATCCCACTATTGCAGCCTGGCAAAAGTGGACCCAGCCCTTTATCGTCCTATATCTCTCATATCATCGTTGTGTAAATTGGTGGAAAGAATGGTAAACCTTCGACTGAATTGGTACTTAGAGACTCGGAATATCTTAACCAACGACCAGTGCGGATTTCGGAAAAACCGCAGTACGATTGACCATGTTTTATGGCTTGGTACTAAAATTCGATTGGCTTTTGTGAGAAAGAAGCATTTGGAAGCAGTGTTTTTCGACATTGAGAGCGCTTTTCGTACCGCCTGTAGACATGGAATCCTGCAGAAGATCCATCAGTATGGAATTCGTGGATCTCTGAGCATACTTTTTGGAAAAAAAACTTATGACAGACCGTCAGTTTTCCGTGCGCGTGGGTAATCAGACATCAGCCTGGCTCCACCTCCACGTGCTGGTGGCGTGCCCGGCATACACAGAAGAAAGCAGGCGCCACTTCGGATATGACGCGAATGCTCTGAAGTTGAAAGACCTATTGGGAGATGATTCCCGATTTATACACAATAGAGCGGTTTTGTGCTTCCTTGAGAAGATAGGATTTGACGTAATATATTCATCTGCCTGACTAAGAAACTGCTTCCTCAGATTTTATATCAAGTGCATTAATAGCTACCGATGCTTGATATTCGTATGTGACCTTGTAACGCGTGCTTAGACAACCTTGTTATGGGTGCAATATAACCCAATGGGGTTGACGCACCCTAAAACCCCAATAATAATCATCATCATCATTGCTGTTCACTTCTGCCGCAAACGTTCTTGCACGGATCCGGTGATTATGATGAATGGGTACCGCATTCCTTTCAAACCAGTTGCAAAGTTTTTAGGTGTGTGGATTGACCGTCGACTTACATATAGAACCCATATCAACGATCTTGCGCAGAAATGCGCAAAGACTGCAAGTTATGAAAACCGTCTCCAGGTGTTCGTATGGGGCAGACAGACATGTCTTACTTCTTATGTATCGATCTCCCGTGCGCCCTAAACTCGACTATGGATGTTTTATTTATGACGGAGCGTGTGCCACCTCCAAGCGTTGTCTTGATGTCATCCATAATTCAGCTCTCTGCATCGCTACTGGAGCCTTTCGCACTTCACTGGCTCAAAGTGTAATGGCAGAAGTAGACGAACCACCTCTTGCGTTGCGCCGTAAGTTACTGGGCGCGAGATACGCGTGCAATGTTGCTCAAAACCGGAATCATCCAGACTATCAGTGGATATTCTCGAGAACATCAGGAACATGTCGCAGGGCCCATCAAACTGGATTACCGTTTTGTATTCGCATGCCTTCGATCCTTCGTGACTCCAATATCAGGCTGCGTTGTCTAGCACGTGTTACTACGCCGAGCACTCCCCCATGGCACGCTGTCCCAATGCAAACTGATGTGACTTTATCCTGCTCAAGGAAAGGACATTTTCACCCGGAGGAACTCCGAATACTGACTTTGTAAAAAAATACATGAATATCACGATTTCTCGCGAGTCTACACAGACGGTTCAAAGTCAGTATCTGGTGTTGGATGTGCCTACGTCAGTCGACACAGTGTAAGATCTTTCTGTTTGCCAACGCAAGCATCGATTTTTACCGCCGTATTGTATGCGATTCTCCAAGCCCTCTATTTTATACAGGAAGACCGGTCCACAAAGCACGTGGTTTTCACAGACTCCTTGAGCAGTCTCCTCGCATTGACAACTTTTAACCAGGATAACCGGCTTGTTCGTAGGATCATCAAACTCGTGAAATCCCTACGTGACATCGGCAGAAATATCGTTTTCTGTTGGATTCCTAGCCATGTCGGACTTGCGGGAAATGAAGCTGCTGACATAACCGCCAAAAACGCCATCAACAATGGCCGTGTGGTCCATCTACGGCTCCCTCCAAGGGACCTATACCCTACTATACTGCCAAATATACGGTCAGAATGGCAACGAGCCTGGAACTCGAAGTGTACTAAGCTCAGGGTTCTAAAACCGACACTAGGAAAGTGGCAATCCTGGCACCGAACCAAACGAGAGGAAGAGGTAGTACTCTGCCGATTGAGAATAGGCCATACCTTTGCAACACACAGCTACATGCTGACTGGTGATGACCGACCTCTATGCCAACGCTGTTCTAATCCGCTTACTGAGTACCATGTTTTAGTAGGCTGTACAATGTTATAAACATTACGACGCCAGATTTTAGGGCCGCTGAACGCCGACACTTCTTTACGTATGCTAATTGGGAACGACTCTGATGTCGTGGCGTCTGGGCGTCTGATTTTTACCTTCCTTCGACAAGCTCGCCTAGAGGTGATATACTCCCACCCGTGAATATTAATAAGCCATGATAGTAGCACCGTAGATTGAGTATAATACAGTTATGGGCGCAAAATGACCCTGGATGTCGACGCGCCCCTAAGCCCCAATCCACCACCACCACTACTTCGATAAAAGACAGGGCCTTTGTGATTGCCATGAGTTCGGCGGTGTAAATTGATGCGTGAGGAGGCAGCGTAAACGATCTGGTCATGGTTTCGCTTACAAAAGCACAACCCACACCATCAGCAGTTTTCGACCCGTCGGTATAAGTGGCCGTACATGTGCGGTAGATGTCAATGAGTTCCAGGGCTTTCATCCGAAACAGTTCTTGGGAAAGCTCGTCCTTAGATGTCAGACAGTGTTGTGTCCGCTGACGGCTGCACCAATTCCCAAAGTGGGACTGACAACGATACCATCCTCCGAATGTAGCGCATCTGAATGCCGCTCCCGTCCACCATCTCACGTAACCGCACACAGAAAGGAGGCAGAACATTCCGACGTGTAACGCGAAACAGCGCAAGTGCACGGTGTCCGAAAAGGGCCTTGTATGCCCGATTCATGGGTGGACTTTCTCACCCTACAGGCATACCGTAGCCCCAGTTTATCCCGTCTCAGGGCGAGCGGTGCTTCATTAGCATCTGCCAGAAGGCTTGCTGTTGGAGAAGTGCGGAATGCTCCTGTGGCTATGCGCAGGGGGGAGTGATGGACAGTGTCGAGGGTACGCTTGCTGGAGGCACTGGCACAGCCATAAACAAAGCAGCCATAATCCAGTTTCGAGCGAATAAGCGATCGGTACAAGAGTAAAAGTGTAGCCCGGTCCACGCCATAAGTAGTGCAGGCGACACACTTCAAAATATTCAATGTTTCCCAGCACTTGTCCCGTAGCGATGTCAGGTGGTTCTTGTACGTGAGTCGGGAATCAAATAAAACACCTAGAAACTTCGCTGATGACTGAAAAGGATCTGGTCTCCGTAGAGGTGAATTGTCGGATATTTGCAGGTGCGGCGGCGACAGAAATGCACTCCAACAGTCTTATGAGTAAAGAAGCGGAAGCCGTTCATGTTACTCCAGTTCTCTAAACGGGATACAGCGAGCTGCAGCTGTCTCTCCATAGAGCATGGACGTGAGGCGGAGCACCAAATTGGGACATCGTCGACAAAAAGCGACCTACCGACACCGCAGAACAGGTCGTCTCCAATGCCGTTGGTAACCAACGCGAACAAGGCAACACTGAGGACACTTATCTGGGGCACTCCGTTGACTTGTGTCAGCCGTTCCGACATCGTGCTTCCTACACGGACGTGGAATGTCCGATCGGTTAGAAAATTATGCAGGGAACGTCCCATAGTGCCACGCACACCACACCCCGAGAGTTTCATAAGTATGCCGTGTCTCCTTGTTGTGTCATAGGCGCCTTCAATATAAAAAACACTGCACCCAGATGTCGTCTTTCCTTGAAACTAGTACGAATCATAGTGTCGGGTGTTAGAAGATGATCAACTGTGGACCTGTTCGTTCTAAATCCAGACTGGGCGCTGGTGAAGAAGCTCTGGACGACCAAAAACCACGTGAGGCGTCCATTCACCATCCTCTCCATCAGTTTGCAAAGACATGAAGTTAGGGAGATCGGTTGATGGTGCAGAGGGTCAGAGTCAGTCTTGTTCGGCTTCAGTAAGGGAATGACAGTGGCTTCTCGCCACGAAGACGGAGATCCACCGCTCTCCCAAAGTGTTAAAGCTTGACAAAAATGCCGTGAGTGTGTTTGGTGGGAGATATCTCAGCATCTCATTGTGGACACTGTCAGCCCGACAGTGTCGCGTCCCTCAGGTACGCCGCGTAGTGTAGCTATTTTAGACGTGAGTTCGGCCATTGTGAATGGTTTGTTGTATGCGTACCTCTCAGGTGTCGTGAAGTCAATGGGTGAGGCTTCGCACTGAACTCTATGTTGCATAAAACTGGCGTTCAGATCGCAGCTCAGACTTCGGTTAGCGAGAGCTCTTGCGATGGTGTTTGCTACGTCTAGAGGATCAGCGATTGTATCGCCACCGACGTGCAGGATAGGGAGTGGTGTTGAGCGAGAGCGTCCAGAAATTCGCTTTATCTGGGACCATAAAGATCTAGCAGGGGTGGAGCGGTTCAGCGTGCTCACGTATCGTTTCCATGACGCCCTCTTGTCTTCGCGTATCGTACGCCGTACAGCCGTGCTCCGGCTTTCCGAAAGATCAAATTGGCTGTGGTACTGTCACGGTCAAATTTTTTGAAGGCGCGTCGATGGGCACGAATCGTCTCTCGCCATTCCTCATTCCACCACGGCACCGGTGCACGCCGGGGCTTCCCAGCGGTGCGTGGGACATTCCAAAAGTTGAGATTTAAAATCCTCTACAGACTTAAAATCCTCTACAGACACAGTAAGACCATTATCGTACAGACTAAAAATATTTTGAAGTCTTGCTGCGAAATCCATCCAATCAACGTTTTGAAGCTTCCATCCTTGTGGCCTTGTTCCAAGGATGGCGCCATGTGTGAATTTAAGCCATATAGGAAGGTGGTCACTGCCTCTGGGGTCTGAGTCGACTGACCAGTCAAGAAGCTGTGCCAGGCGCGGACTGGCTACACTGAGGTCAAGTGCGGAGGTGCTTTGAACGGGATTGGATGTGACACAACGCTTTGATGTGGCACACGCTCCGTCAAAAATAAAACCACCATAGTCAATTTTAGAACGCACGAGCGATCGATACATAATAAGCAAGAGAGATCTATCTGCTCCATACGAACGTCTAGGGACTGTACGTATTACCTGTATTCGCTTTGCACATTTATGTGCAAGATCGTTGATATGGGTGGTGTATGTCAGTCGGCGATCCATCCACACACCCAGAAACTTGGCAGCTGGTTTGAACGGTATATGGCGTCTATTGAGCATAATCACAGGGGCAGTACAAGAGCATTTGCGACAGAAGTGGATAGCGGTGGTTTTCGACGTGGACATTACGAAACCGGTTTTGTTGCACCAATCCTTTACCTAACGAACAGCCATCTGGAGTTGTGTCAACTGTGTGCATCAGAGCGTGAAGAGGACCATATGGTGAAATCATCCACGAAAAGCGCTCTGCCTACGGAAGTTGGCAGCAATGTACCCACGTCATTAATTGAAATAGCAAACAACGCAACACTTAGTACGCTCCCCTGCGGGACTCCATTAACTTGTGAGAAAAAGTGCCAGATAGGGAGTTTCCTATTCTGACGCGAAACATTCTGGAAGACAGAAAATTGGAAAAGAAGACACCCATGGGACTTCTGATTCCCATATTGTATAGCTTCATCCGGATACCGTGACGCCACGCCGTGTCATATGCGCGTCAATATAAAAATATTACTGCTGTGTGGGGGCGTTTCATGAAACCAGAGCGCACAATTGAGTCGAGTGCTAAAATGTGGTCAAGTGTGCTACGGTGTTTTCGGAAACCATTCTGTATCACAGTAAGGAGATTGTTATGTTCTAAAAACCACATCAATCGGACATTCACCATTTTTTCAAACAGTTTACACAGGGAGCAGGTCAGTGAGATGGGACGGTAATGTAATGGATCCGTGCCAGATTTATTTGGTTTACGTATGGGACTATAATTTCCTCCCGCCATGAAGATGGAAAGGTGCCCGATGTCCACATTTCATTTAGGGCTTCAAAAAGTGTGTCTAAAACAGCAGCTGGTAAACGTTTTATAATATCATTATGCATAATGTCGGGACCCTCTGCAACGCTCTTGAGTGTGCTGATTGCTCCGCTTAATTCAGAGAATGGTATGTTGTACTGGAGGACGTATGTGGTGGAAAAATCAAGAGGACGGCCTCGCACCGATCCTTGTCTAACAAAACGATTCGCTATATGTGTTTTCCGAGCGTGCGGACCAAGCACATCCTATCTTCTCAGCAACTTCTTCCGGGTCGATGATGTCCTGTCCTGCCATGTGCAAGACCGGGAGAGGAGCTGCCGAGGTTAGCTCTGCATTCGTGAACGAGTCGTTATAGACCAGCCGTTTTGATGTGGAGAAGTCTAGCCTTACTTTCTCGCTCTGGGAGCGATGACGCTGGAAATCTGGGTGATCATTTCCGGACCTGCTGCGGTTGTATAACGCGCGGCCAAGTTCCCTCGCTACTTCGTCTGGATACAAAATGCGACGTCCTGCAACTTGTAGGACAGGTAGCGGAGCGGAGCAGAATTTTCCGGCTACGCGCTTTATGCACCACCACACGTCCGTTGAGGGTGGGGATGAGCTGAGGCTTCCGACGTACTTCTGCCAGGATTTTCGTTTCGCCTCCTTCACGGTTCTACGAGCATGAGCTCTAGCTTTCATGAAGGCGATCATGTCGGCCGTTGAGCTTTCGCGGTCAAAAACTCTGAAGGCTCGCTTCCGGGCACGAATCGCGTCTCGGCACTCCGGGGTCCACCACGGAACTGGGACACGACGGGGAATCCCAGAGGTCATTGTGACACACATAGTAGCTGCCTCGAGGACTGCCGCTGTAAAGGTAGCCATTGAATGTGGAATGTCATTTTCGGAAGTAAACCTTTCCTCAATTTTGGCCTCAAAATTGGCCTCAAAGCCCCAGTCTGCTTTTCGGAGGTTCCACCTCCGAGGCCTCATGCCGAGGACAACCCCAGTGCGGTAGTCCAACCACACAGGAAAGTGGTCGCTTCCTAGGGGATCGTTGTCGACAGACCAGGTAAAATGCTAGTTTCGGGGAGCAGAGGTTCAAATCTAAAACCGATGTGCTCCCGCCCGGTGTAGTAAAATGCGTGGGCGAGCCTTTATTTAAAAGAAATAGCGATTCGGCGTGGATAAAACGTTCCAGGAGTCTTCCGAACATTAGTCGCGTCACAGCCCCATACCGTATGACAGTTCAAATCCACTAAGAGTAAGACCGGCGAAGGGAGCTCCGACATCAAACGCCTAAGCTCTGCAGAGGAGAGAAAGCCCAGGTGGCAAGTACAGCGAACACATGGTTACAGGCGATCACTAAACATCACACGGGCAGTAACTGCCTGGAGCGATGTACACAGCGTGACATGATGCACAGGTACACTATGGTGCACCGTCAGCATGGTTCCACCATGTGCCACTGTGAAAGTCGGTATGTCCTTGCGGAAGACGGAATAGCCATTCAGGGAGCAGTACGATCCAGGGGACAGTTTCGTTTCTTGCAGGCAGACAACGGCGGGATTCCGGTGAGATAAAACGGCCTGAAGATTGGTAAAATTGGCTCTAAAACCACGCGTGTTCCACTGTAAAACTAAAGAGGCCATTTCGGTGGTTGACTAGGACTGTCTATATTAGTACGTGTGTGTGTGTGTCTGTGAGTAAAATCAGCTTCAGTGATTGCCGTCCACTTTCTGTCTCGGCTGGCTGCCCAGCGAGCGACGATGTCCTCGGGCGTGACCGCGCCGTAACCCCCTCAGGGGTGACGCCGTCCATGGCAGCACGCGCTTCTCGGCGCGCACTAGTTCGCCCGAATCGGTACTCAACCGAGGCGGTGGTAGTGCCGGACCCATCTCTGGCCTCTGTGGTGCAGGACTAGACGGACCCTCCACTCGCCTACGTGGAGATGGTGAGGGAAGCGGCGACGGTGGAGGCGTCACCGCTGGGGCCCTCAAGTCTGGAGCTCCAGGGCGTACCTCAACGCCTCGAATGCCTGGCACAGCTCCCATGAAGTGCCTAGAAGTCTGTGGGAGGGAGCGAGTAGTGGAAGGGGATGCTGGAGTCGGGTAGGACGCTGCTGTAGTGGTCGTTGTGTTGAAGACGGGGTGTGTGTAGGTAGATGACAAGGACATCGGTACGCTGGATGGTGATGTTGTTTCTAGGGACGTGTAGTCGGAGGCGGACGCGAAAATGGAGTGGGTTGAGAAAGGTAGGGCATTGCTGGATGGAAGGATTGAAGATGAAGGCAGCGATGACTTGCTAGGGCGTTTCCTCTCCTGTGCCACCTGCCGTGTTTCCCCCTCCTGTTCAATGGGCAAGGCGGTGTGTGAGGTAACACTCGGCGGCGCCGGCGTCTCCGCCGAGGTGGTGCAAACCGCCTCTTTGTGTGGTCCGATAACTTCGGGCGACGGTGATGGGTCCCCCGATGAGGCACCACCTTTACGCGGTGGGGGGGGGGATTGAGTGCCCCAACGACCCGGCGACCATCATACCGGCGAGGGCTGAGACTAGGAATGCCTCACTCGTCCTTCCATCCATACGCCCCCATTCCAATGCCCATCTCATCCCAATCCATGTCCTTCATCTAGCCCTACAACACTAACTATCCCTACTACGAGCAGGCAGGGCAACTTCCCCGGTCCTGCCCACCAGCTCAGTTTTATCAGGGTAGTCGCGCCCCCTCGGCCCGTCCCCCGGGGTTGACGGAGTCCTGGAGGTTGAGGTCCCCCGTCGCACGGTGCTAGTTGTGACGGGGGACCAACACACCTCTTTCCCCCGATGGGGCACCACCTTTACACGGTGGGGGGATTGAGTGCCCCAATGACCCGGCGACCATCATGCCGGCGAGGGGTGAGACCAGGAGTCCCTCACTTGTCCTTCCGTCCATATGCTCCCATTCCAATGCCTATCTCATCCCAACATCCAGGTCCTTCATCTGGCCCTGCAACACCAACTATCCATGTTATGAGCAGGCAGGGCAACTTCCCCGGGTCTGCCCACCAGCTCAGTTTTATCGGGGTAGTCGCGCCCCCTCGGCCCGCCCCCATGGTTGACAGAGTCCTGGAGGCTGAGGTCCCCCGTCGCACGGTTTCCGTTGTGACGGGGGACCAACACGCCTCTTTGGCCCTGATATCCCGGAGGGGTGGGCGGGTCTTTGGGGCCTCACACGGGCCAAGCGGCTAGTCGCCTCGGGCCGGGGACCTGGGATTCTTCCTAGTGTATGTCGGCCCGGCCGCTGGGGTCAAGGGGTGGGCGGAGCTGGATCCCGGTCGGGGTGGTGAGTATCTCTCTCCCGGCCGGGCGAAGGCGCCACCTGCCCCGTACAGCTCTTCGGGCGCCTGGAGACCTCCCGTCCGCGGGACCCAGGCGTCCCACCCAGTAGGGCCCCTATGGGGTGGGGCGCCCGAGGAGTGGAAACCAATCACACTTCCATGGATACACAGAGCACGACCCCCCCAGGACCTTCCAAAAGGGTCCAAATCACAGAGCCCCCGGGTGGTAACCAACCGACTAATCCAACACCTGCTGAGGCGTACCGTGGGTCCCCTCAGCCTCACAATATTTCGACCAAGCACGATTCTTACAATGCATCCATACGCAGTGGTCGCCAAAGTGCGAGCCCACCAAATACGAGGTTACCCGCCCCACGAATACTTATTTTGAAATATTGTGATCCTCAGAAATCCCTGTCATTACTCTCGCCGTTGGAACGTAAACGTGGCTGTGACTGCCTGGGGAACACAGTCCGCTGCGAGAAGATACGTGACGGAGGTGTGGAAGTTCAGTTCCGGAACGCCGGGGACGCCAAGAGGGCACTTGAAGTTCGCGAGTTTAGGTATTCCGTTCGTGACAATGCTGGGAGGCGCGAGGTCGTCATACCAATCTCGGTGACACCACAGAACACAAAAAAAAAGAACTCGAAAGTAGTCATAACATGTTTCGATCTCAGAGCTGTGTCCGAGGCGGAAATCTTGGATGGTTTGTCGGATTATGGTGTTGTAGATGCTCGTAAGATGAAGATAAGACGAGGGGTGAATTCCAAATGACCAACAATGTAGTTCTGACTTTTAACTCAACTGACTTACCCGCCCCAGTATACGTTGGCTATGTGAGGGTGAAAGTACGCATGTTTGTTCCTAGTCCTATGCAATGCTTCAAGTGTCAAAGGTACGGACATACAACTCAGTATTGTCGCAGCCGCCCAGCCTGTGGTAGGTGTGGGTCGACAGGACACGTCATTAATGACTGCGCCTCCACAAATGTGTGGTGCGTGAACTGTGGCCAGGGCCAGGTGCCGCACGCTGTGTACAACAGAGTAGGCCCGGCGCAGGCAAGGGAGGAGATAATTGCTATAAAATGTTCAAGGCAACTTTCCTTCAGACAACTCGGGAAATATACCAGGAAACCCACCCGCGTGTCCCAAGTGTCAAACGCGGCGAAGATGAGCAACACACAGCCCACTCCCCCACAACAGCAGCCCACTAATGCTTCCCATTTTTTATCCCAACTTCGTAGCCTGCTGTCATCATTCGGACTCGACTGTACCCCTTTACTGGACCGGGGCTTAACATCGCCCTCCGTAGCGATGAGACGCGTGGCCGCTCCAAGCGACCCCGAAACGGGCCAAGGAGCCAAGGAGACTGCACCTGCAACACCCGATTTGACTGCGACCCCATCTACCTTGACAGAATCGACGAGATCTCTCCCTGAACCCCAAACTAGGACGGAGGTATTGCTACCATTGACGGATGCTGACGATGAGTGGACCCAGGCTGAGAGGGCCAAGAAGCCTGCGAAGCCCGCGTCCTGCTCACCTAGATATCCCACAGGGTCTCCCACTGGGAGGAGCCCTGCAACAGCTGGACACGCGTCCTTTCCCGGAAATTCCAGTACAACCGGGTCGGTACCTGTGTCAGACGTCACCCTTCAGCGCCAGGAGTCTGAAGGCGCGCTCGTGACGACAAGCGGGCGCGCCTTGCGGTCACTGAGAGGGTCCGAGAAGCAAACCGACAGCCAATCAGCAAACCGGATCAGTGTGTTAAACCAAGGGCGGCTACTCCGTCGCCGCGCAGGTGAGTGGAGGGCCAATCCCACGCTCCAGCCCCAGGGTCAGACTCGGCCAAAATGGGCCCTCCTCTGCCGACCCGGAGCGGTGTCCCCTGTACTCCAGCACCGTGAGGAACGACACGCGCCGAGAAACGCATCCTTCCCTGGGCAGTGTCGCCTCCGGAGGGGGCGTCGCCTAGGTCGCGGTCGCGGACGGCATCGCTTGGGTTGGACCCCGATGCCCGCCTTGAGCCGCGCCCTAACAGTGGTGCGAGAGTAGGAGCTGAGAGTCACGTTTAGATATGCACTCTCGTTAAATCTAGTCCACCTCAGCACTTAGTTGTTTGTTTGTGTTTGTTCATTTAGCCCGGTTTACTAAGTAATCTGATGACTCAATTAGTTTTACAATGGAATTCCAGAGGGATTCGCCCGAACATGGTTGATCTCGAAGTAGTTATGAGTAAGATATGTTCAATAGCAGTATGTTTACAAGAACCTAAGCTGCCACAGCAGTCTTCTTTTTTATGTCAAAGGTTACTCTGTGCTTTCTAAAAACATGGCCTCAGACACAGTTGCACATGGAGGTGTTATCCTCGCAATCAGCCACGCCGCTCCATACCAAGAAGTTGTTCTCAACACACCCCTTCAAGCCGTCGCTGCCAGTCTGTTTCAGTCACCACATAGTTACACTATGCTCAGTCTATCTGCCGCCGGGAATCCCGTTCCCCTCCGTTGAGCTAAGACGACTGATGCTGGAGCCACCCCTCCACTTCTACTCCTTGGCGATTTTAACGCACACCACGTAGCTTGGGGGTGCGATTATACCAATATTCGAGGACGCGTTATGGATAGTTTTGTGCACGACGAATCCCTCTGCCTTTTAAATACCGGTGCTGCCACTCATCTTACACTCCCTTCTGGTGCTACATCTGCGATCGACCTTAGCCTCGTAAGCCCACGCTTGTTGCAATGTGTTACCTGGACAGTCCATGACGATTCTCTGGGCAGCGATCATTTTCCGGTACTTCTCGAGTATAAAGATCAGGCTGTGCTTGGTCTGAGGCCTAGGTGGAATTGTAAAAAGGCTGACTGGGAAAAGTTCGAGAGAGAAGTGTGCAAGCATCTTTTGGTGACAACAATGACACCACGCTATCAGTACAAGAATTATCTTACCTGCTCTTGCAGTCAGCCGATGCCTCAATTCCCCGGACGTCTGGTGCCCCCCGCCGCACCCCAGTTCCGTGGTGATCTGTTGCATGTCGGGATGCCATACGAGAACGCAGACGAGCCTTCAGGAAATTTAACAAAAATTGCTCTTCGGCCGACTTAATAGCCTTCCAAAAGTCGCGAGCTTTCGCGCAACGAACAATTAGAGAGGCCAAACGCACATCTTGGAGAGAATATCTGGCAACATTAAACCGATGTACCCCAATTACACAAGTGTGGTCTCGTATGAAGCGCATCGCGGACAAATTTAATTCGATCCCACTCCCAGTGCTTAGAGCAGCTGGTGCAGAGGTCAATCGTCCTTCCGACGTTGCAAACGCAATTGGCCGAGCAATAGCGACACGCAGCCAAGCAGAAAATCTCCACCCTGAGTTTCGTCGTAGGAAGGTACACTTCGAAAGACGAGCGGTAAATTTTTTCCACATCTGAACACTTTCAGTATAATGAGCGATTCACCGCAGCAGGACTGCGATCGGCAATAAGGAGGCTTAGAGTGTGGCAGAGGGGCCCGACCGCATACATAACGAGATGCTAAAGCATCTCCCAACACGAGTACTTCAGGTACTCCTCACAACCTTCAATACTGTATGGGAGGAAGGCCAATTTCCGTCAGCATGGCGGAAATCCACAGTGATCCCAATCTTGAAACCCGGCAAGAGTGGGCTCGATCCTCTACACTACCGGCCCATTGCCCTCACCTCGTGCTTGTGTAAATTATTGGGAAAATGATAAACGTCCGACTTACATGGTTTTTAGAAACGCAAAACTTTTTTACAAACTCCCAGTGTGGTCTTAGAAAGCACCGTGGGACCACTGATCTTCTGTTAACACTTGACACTGCTATACGTGTAGCATTTAAGGAAAGACGACACACTGGAGCTATCTTTCTCGACCTGGAAGGAGTGTATGATACCACCTGGCGCCACGGTATTTTGATGAAGGCTCAACAGTCTGGAATCCGCGGGCATCTGGGCACTTTCATCCGCAACTTTTTGACCGAATGTTTCTTTCGCGTCCGGATAGGACACGAGCTATCTGAATGGTTCCAACAGACCAGTGGTGTCCCGCAGGGCAGTGTCCTCAGCGTTACCCTGTTTGCCATGATGATCAATGATATTGACGCCGAGATATCACCGATCATGGGACGCTCGCTATTTGTCGATGATTTCGCCATCTGGTCTTCTGCCTCGAATACTTCAGCAATTACACGACGAATACAGCTTGCAGTAAACAAGCTCCAAAGCTGGAGCATTAATAATGGCTTCCGGTTTTCAACCGAAAAAAACTGCTGCAATCCATTTCTGTCGCCGTCGATGTATCCAGGAACTGGATGTTGGGCTGTATGGCGAGCCAATTCCAGTGACAGCAACCATGAAGTTTCTGGGAGTACAATTTGACAGTCACCTGACATACAAACACCACATCAAGACACTTAGAGAAAAATGCTTTAAGTCTCTCAACTTACTGAAATGTGTTGCCAGAATGTCTTACGGCGCGGACCGTAAAACCCTGATATTATTTTATCAGTCATTCATCCGGTCCAAACTAGACTATGCATGCTACGTGTGTGATGGTGCCTGCGCCAGCAACAAGTGCACTCTGCATACAGTGCACCATTTAGCTCTACGTATTATTACTGGGGCCTTCAGAACCTCACCGGCTGCGAGCCTGACAGCAGAGGCGAATGAACCACCGTTAGCTCTGGGGCGGGAAATGTTGGGTCTGCGATATGCGTGTAGGCTGCAGCAGTTTCCCACGCATCCAACTTATGACGCACTTTTCTCCCGCCGTATCTTGAGACTTCTTTCCAATGGGCAGAATCAGAGGACATTACCATTTTGTACGCGGATGCAGAACCTATTTAAAAATAGTAGAATGAGAGTGCTCCGAGTGATGAGAGTACAAAAAATACCAATACCACCCTTCAGCGCCCTGGGAACTGATTTTACCTCCAATTGACGTGTCGCTATCAGACATGCGCAAAGGAGATATCCCGGCAGCACTGTGTCGGCTGAGAACGATGGAGCACCTGGACTCTTACCGAGGACACAAACATATTTTTACTGTGGCTCCAAGAGTACCACAGGAACGGGGTGTGCTTTTGTGTGTGGTACTGCTGTACGTTCGTTCACCCTGCCTGTGTATGTCTCTGTGTATAGCTCAGAACTTATTGCGATCGTGAAAGCATTGTCATTTATAGAGGTTTCTCAGGACAGGACTCAGCTATGTGATTCTATCGGACTCCCTTAGCAGCCTCTTGGCACTGACTACATTTTATCCGTCGGACCCCCTTCTACTCGACATTCTCATAAGGATTACTACGTTGGAAAGACAAGGAACAATCGTCCGCTTATGCTGGATCCCAAGCCACATCGGGGTGTGGGGAAACGAGCGTGCGGACACTGCGGCGAAGTGGGCAGCTCGGAACCCCCACCCCCGCCCACGTATATGCCCACTTCCTGCTAGGGACCACTTCTCAACAATCACCAATTTCATACTTACTAAATGGCAAAGATCGTGGGATAGAGGAAGCAACAATAAGTCGCATACAGTCAAGCCACGTCTAGGACCTTGGGAGTCGTGCCTTCGTAGGTCCAGACAAGAAGAGGTCACACTTTGCAGGATGCGCATCGGCCACACATACTCTACCCATCACTACCTTCTGTGTGGGGAGGAGAGACTGCGGTGCCCACGCTGTCCCGAAATACTGGCTTTGCGTCACGTGCTTCTCACATGTCAGTATTTTACATCCGAGCGCCGATTGTTCTTTGGAAGAGACGTGGATCGGTTGACGTATGAAGATATCCTGGGAAATTCATCAAAACTTGTACACTCTGGGAACTTGTTCCGCTACTTGGCAGCGATTAACTTCCAAACTACGTACGCACCAAGGTAATACTTTTCATTACCATGAAGCACTAGGATAAACGTTATGGGCGCGAATGATCAACCCTGGCTGATGCGCCCTAAAGCCCAAATCTCCAGAGGTGGAGCACTATGAATGGTTTTACGTTATCCACCGCAAAAACAGCAGCAATGCATTTTTGTCACCGTCGTTGCAGCCGTGACCTTACACTGCAGCTGTATAGTGAACCCATTCAGTTACACCCTGTATTTAAGTTTTTGGGAATGTATTTGGACAGCCGTCTGCTCTACCGGGACCATCTAAGAATTATCCATGATAAATGTATTACATCACTAAACATTTTAAAATGCGTCTCGCGATCATCTTATGGAAGTAACAGACAAACACTGCTACTCCTTTATCAATCTCTCATTCGCTTCAAACTAGATTATGCTTGCTTTGTTTATGATGGCGCCTGTGAAACCGGAAACGTGTTCTTGACACCGTTCATTATGTAGCTCTTAGGTTTGTGACTGGGGCATTTCGGACCTCGCCAATCGCGAGCCTGCTGGCTGACATCAATGAGCCACCACTTTCCCTCAGGAGACAGATGCTTGGGATGCGCTACGCGTGTAAACTGCGCAGTTTCCCACAGCATCCAGCTTATCAAGCGTTGTTCTCGCGTCGCATCCTATCAATCTTTGTACATGGTGGCGCCCGTATGTATAGACCCATGTGCACTAGAATTCAAGACCTTTTTTCCGAAAGTCAATTGGAGGTGCGCAAGGTGAAACGCGCCCCGCAGACTTCCATTCCCCCATGGCGACTTATGTCACTAAGCCCTAAAATATGCCTTACATTGGCCGACATTCGCAAAGGGGATATTCTCCCGGACGAATTTCGCACGCGTGTTTTGGAGCACATATCGATATTTTATAATAGCTATGCAAAAACTTTTACTGATGGATCAAAGACCGACGCCGGGATTGGAAGTGTCTTTCTGTGCGATACAGCCACCAGTTCGTTTACTCTACTGAAATATGCGTCTGTGTACACGTCTGAGCTGGTGGCAATTGATAAAGCACTGGCGTTTATAGAGGTTGAGGATGTAGAAAATCATGTAATTTTATCGGACTCGTTGAGCAGCCTTTTGGCGCTGAAGAGTTTTAACCCAACAGACGCTTTAGTACATGACATCCTCCGTCGCTTGACTTACTTAGATCATGCCGGAAAAGCAGTGAACTTTGCCGGATTCCAAGCCACATAGGTATCGCAGGAAATGAGCAAGCGGACAGCGGTGCTAGGCGAGCAGCACAGCCCCCTGCGCAGATCACTTCCAATCCCTGCCAGATATTTCTACTCGGGGATCTCTGCTTCTCTGGCAAGCAAGTGGCAGACGAGTTGGGACGAGCTTGGTTCCAACAAGTTAAGACTAATCAAGCCATCCCTCGGACAGTGGCTCTCATCCTCGCGCAGATCAAGGCGAGACAAGGTGACTCTTTGTCGTTTACGTATAGGGCATACGTACGTCACCCATGTTCATTTACTCACTGGGGAGAATGAACCATTGTGCCCGAGATGTGGTGCAGTAATGGCAGTTAGCCACGTTCTGATTTCCTGCCCGAGGCTTGGGCTGGAGCGTAGACGTCATTTTGGGAGTGATCACGCCCACTCCCTCCTAGAAGTTTTAGGTGACAAACCACCGGTCGTGCAATCCGGAAGGCTCTTCAGCTTCCTACCTGATGTAAAGTTTTGTGCTATTTATCCGGGTCGTTAACATCAAAATGCACCAGGAAACAGAATAATTGTAGTACAGGAGACATCCTATAGCGACGGCTGGAACAACTAACTGTTATGGGCGCTAGATGACCTTGTAGTCGGCGCGCCCTTAAGCCCAAATAATCAATCAATCAGTGGAAGCATCGCATGGGATTCGGGATGTACATGCGAACCTTCACACGAGTATATCCGACAAGAACTGTGGCTGGAAGGTCAACTGTATTAAATGTCAAAATTATGTTGTCGGTTTGTTGCATCTCCGTTCCCCTTCTCGTATTGATACGACGAGCCTCAGTCACCCCTAATTCCGATAAGCCTTCCACTATTTCCGCGTCAGAAGCGTTTCTCAGATCGAAACAGTTGATAATTCCTCCGACGAGTTTTTCGTTTTGTGGGGTTCGGTGAAAATTGAAATGGTCACCTCGCGTCTGTCACTACCCTCTCGCATGTTGCATGTGAATAGCTTTGCTACCAGCGCATGTTTCGCATCTTCTCCTCTCGAAAACTCCACTTTTAGCCCTCCGTCACGCAGTCTGGCATCTGATGACAAGTCCGAACTTGTCGCATCCGTACCGTCGCTGAAACAGCGATAGCGAGGCCAGCTACATTGCATCTTCACATGCTCGGAAAATGAGTATATGTGAACCTCCCTCGTTCACAGGGGATCGGTATGTCTGGCTCCTTCGAGAAGGGCCAGGAGTCGTGTTTTCGTGTTGAGTTGCCATGAAATACAGTTGGTTTCTGCTCTTCAGGCTCCCCACCTCGCGGGGCCCTACTGAGGAACGCCTATTTCCCGCGGACAGGAGGTCGCCAGGCGCCCGAAGAGCTATACGGAGCCCTCGCCCGGCCGGGAGAGAGCCTCACCACCCAGACCGGGATCCAGCACCGCCCACTCCTTGACCCCTGCCGGCCGGGCCGGCGGGCACCGGGAGGAGTCCCAGGCCTCCGGCCCGAGGCGACCAGCCACTTGGCCAGCGTGAGGCCTCACGGGCCCGCCCGCCCCTCCGGGATATCGGGACCAAAGAGGCGTGTTGGTCCCCCGTCACAACTAGCACCGTGCGACGGGGGACCTCAACCTCCAGGACTCCGTTAACCCCGTGGGACGGGGCGAGGGGACGGGGCTACCTCGATAAAACTGAGCAGACGGGTAGACCAGGAGAAGCTGGCCTACCTGCTCGTGACGGGGAAGGGGTGGTGTTGCAGGATTGGATGAAAGACATACAAAAGGTCGCTGGCACGGGGTGGATACGGGAAATTGAAGAGAGGGATGGACGTTGGGGACTATACGAGTCCCCGGAAACACCTCCGTGTTTCCACATCCCTTATCGGGGCGGCTATGTTACCCCGAGGGAGCGCCAATTCCCTGGCCAGCCGAGTGACGAGGCTGACCCCACTGAGGGAGTCATCACCAGAGTTGTCTCAGTGTCCACTGGAAGAACTACTGCAACACCTCTTGAAGAAGATAATACCACTCCATTTCCATATGAAGTTGCTGGCGTACGTGGCGACTAACCCGCGAGGCGTATGTGCAGAGCGCGATGCCCGCCGTGATGACCACCACGGCGGTGATCTTGTGACTCGGGTAGCGGCGACCCAGCACCAGCATACCCATCACGAGATTCGCCGCCAGGGAGCCCTGCCGGCGCCGCATGAGACAACACTCAGACATTGGTGTGGCCATGACAGGCGAGGGCTAGGAAACATCAGACATGGCTCAGACTGCATGGTTCATATATGGCTCAGACTGCATGGTTCATACATGGCTCAGACTGCATGGTTCATACATGGTTCAGACTGCATGGTTCATATATGGCTCAGACTGCATGGTTCATACATGGCTGAGACTGCATGGTTCATACATGGTTCACGCTGCGTCAGTCGTACGTTGAGCTCTGCTTGGGGATGGCCGGTCAGCTTCAGGGTTGGTAGTTTGCATCACAAAGCCGGTTTTCACCTACTTAGGAATCGGAAACAACCGACATATTAAAAACTGTTTTACCATTTTTATTAGCCTTACAGGTGCGTTGACAAATCTTTTTTCTTCTTCAGGTAAAGCACATACTGTTTGTCCGTCTGTGTATGTTTGCGCGTATTATAGCATTCAACGTGTATGATATGTTGGGAAGGTCCAGGTGCGCCCCTCGAATTTTGCACGTTAAGTGCCACCCACCCAGAAAAAGGGCAATCTCGTACATATTGTTCCGAGAAAAACGACTAACTCTCCCAGGCATAACATAACATCAAGGTCCGCTTGATCATGGTCAGAAAACTTGCGCACAAACACGGTTATCTGCCGTGGATGCAACGAAAATGCAATAACCGTTACAATAACGATAAGTGATATTAAATGCCACATAACACATGTCCTCCAGCATGCTCGGACAGTCTAGCCCTGCTGGCTTACATACCGCCTTAAATATCATATGCAGCGTCATCGGGATACCAAAGTTGAGGGCATAGTTGTTGATGACGTTGACCGTGAAGAACAGCACCACCAGGACTACGTAATTGCTGAAAACGTAAGAGACTCACTGACGAGAAGCCTGGTACACCCAACTGTGACAACCAGACAATATCTCGACAGCATTTGTACTAAAGCTATCTGGTTTTAGCACAAATATAATCGTTGGAATAATATGCTGGTGCATTATGCAACGATAATTATTTGTACTTATTACACAACGTTGTCACGTGCAGAGCCTGCGTCGGCCATTCTGTCAGCTCAACTCGGCAACGCCCTACATTCCAAGCCAGATGAACACGGCAATGCCACGCATTCCAAGGCAGCTCAACACGGCAATGCCATACATTCCAAACCAGCTTAACTCGGCAATGTCATACATTCTAACCCAGCTCAACTTGGCAATTATATACACCGCACATTTTCTTGGAACTCCGCATGCGTAACTGTGAAATTTAGCATACCATTATGAAAATAGAGGTTGACAAATCAAGGCGAGCGCCGGAAGGCCCCTCGCATAACCCGAGGCGGAGAGGGGTGTATTCCGCCCCATACAATTTTGGAAACTGGAGCAGCCGACAGGGCGGTCGATATGTCTATTTTGTACCCCTGCAGTGTCTATGCTTAAATGCGGATGTCAAATATCATTATATTTGCACAGAATGCATGTATCAATTTGAACACAATCCAAAGATTGCATTACAAGATCCCTTCCCGTGTATTAGAAATCGTTGAAACAGGAGGGTAGGCGGATTCCGCTCTCCTCCCCCACCTCCGGCACGAGTGTTAACCCACCCACTCTTCTTGTCAGATCCTCACACCTCGTCTCCGGGGAGGGACTATTTAAGCCCCTTCTAATTTTCAAACTAAGCATTGCAAGAAAATGAAAGTGGTGTTTCAGAAAGCGTTCAACGAGTATGGCCTGAAACCATCCCAAAATTGTATTCCCCCAAAATGACGTCACTAGGGTAGTTTATGGGATCACGACTGACTGAGCAGTTGCCTTTACGTCCGGGCGGATAACGCGTCAGATACAACACACAGCAATAGTGATAATTAACCAATATAACATGAAGAAGTCTAAGAATGCACTGTTTTCTTGGAGCCCAATATATCACACTGAACAAAAATCGTTGGGCTTCAAGTGTCTCACCACAACCCGGGTGGATATGGCGCCAAATAATACAGGTGCCTCTCGCAATGAACAGCGATAACCCCCTCGGACAATACAGTATTGCTGGTTCTATTGATAGATGCATCAATTCGTGCAGGCACAGTCACAAGAACATGCACAGATTCATATACTGTCTAAATAGCGTCTGATTACAGCGCACTTACTTTATTGGTATCTTCGAAGGTGCAGCGCCACATTTCATGGTAACGACGAAACCATGGGCAGCTATGAAAAGAAACTGTGAGAATGTGATAATGTTGCCACTTCCAGGATGCACTCTGGAATAGCGACAGCACCGAATCAACGTTCGTGCACTGGCAGAGCATGCAGCCCAAACAGAATGAGGAACACTTGAACTCTGGGCCAAGTACCACAGCGTGAGCACACGGCGGAGGTGTCAATCTATACCACATGCCGGCGGCAGACCACCACCTTCCCGCACACGAAATGACTGGTAATTTATTCGTCAAATCGGGCGGAACATACACTCTTCGAACACTGAATCCCTTACGAAGAATTATCGACACCTTGCTTTTGATGAGTGTTTATAAAGTCTTCATCCATGAGTTCTACCAATATTTCGTTTACAAGCACCATGATTATGCTCAGCAATACGGACCGTGATGTACGAACATCTCCTTCCAAAGTTTCAGGTAAGGAGATTGCCTTTGATGTGGTTAGTCATACAGTACCATTATATCAGAGGAAGAAGATCCTTGGGTTCTTTTATGACGCATTCAACCGCTAGGTTATATAGCGTCAGCAACCTCTTCCCAACGTCTTGAGCCGCGGACAACCTCCGATTGGTCACGGGTGGACTCGGTAAATGCCGTCGGTTGTAAGATTCGAACCCACACTATTGCGATCAAGAGTCCGACGCTCCACCAACTAAGCTACCGCGGCCCACTTATATCAGAGGCATTGTATCGTTTTTGCTAACATAGCTCTAAATCAGGTATCTCCTCACAAAAGAAAAGGTGCGCGAATAGGTACGCAACTGGAAGACAATTGAGTCTCGAGCACGCAAAAGGGATTTTAAGTAACATCGCTTCCATGACCAATTTGGACATCCTACTGTACGGATTTTTATATCTAACCCGTGACGAAAAACCATTATGTTAGCACTGCGAAATGGAATATCTGGCATGTGACCAATCAGACGACACGCCCAACCGCTACCGCTATGCCAATGTGAGACATGACATACCAGCCCAGGTACAACGGGTTATGACGCAATGACAAGTACACTTCGTGTCCTATCTCTGACCTCACTGGCAGCACATTGCGACGCAATTTTCTCCCCACAGATCATGTAGATATGAATGGAAAGTTTCTCGCCAAAAAGCATCCACATAAATTCGCAATTACAAGCTCTATCGAAGTACGCCCCTGCTTAACATTGCCACGCTGATCACAGAAGCTGGACACAAATTGTTATCGGATAGCGCTTCTCCCCACTGGCGTTCCTGCACAACCCTTACGTTGTGAGCAGCTCCAGAAAAATCACATTGGCACAGCATCCGAGGATGGTTAGAGCAATGGCCAAGGGCGGCTGCATGTTGATGAAGACTGCTGACGGCGGCTGCCCGCACCTGCAACACAGGCCGACCGGAGCTGATGCCACCCGCCACGTCCGCATGGTGAGGCGTCGACTGGCTCAGCTGCCGCTCCACACACCACTCCCACGGCAAAACCATGCCCGTGGCCAGGCAATGCTATGGTAGGAAATGTGCAGTTTGTCGAGTTACCTTGCACACTATCGTGAATTATCGCAACAAAGAAAATAAATCCGTTTTAGACAGCAGGCAAAGCAAAAAAAAAAAAAGCAAAAAAACGAACAGGGCGAATATTGAACACCTAAACATGCGAGCACCAGGAATAAATGAGTGCAAATAAATTGGCAAGTAGCGCTAATCAAGTAGTCGCTGTTAAGGTGGGGGATGTTCTAATGATTGATTATTTGGGCTTAAGGGCGCGTGGACTACTAAGGTCATTTTGCGGGATGTTCTAATGTAAGTGTCCTAAGCAGCATAGGCATTAGCTATTATATAAGTTATTGAAGCTTGATGACGCACTAACAACGAGGTGGCCCTGATAGCTATAGTACGTGGACTGTACGTGTCGTACGTGGACTGCTTGAAGTGTCACCCAAACGAAACAGTTGGCTAAAGGGATACAACAACGTTGAAAAGAACGACACCAGCTGACAGCGGTTGGAGGAGTCGTCACCCGGGATGGCCGCTGGCGAATCACGTGACAGCGCCGAAGCTAGACAGATAACCGAGTTCGGCAGCGTTAAAATAATGATCTTTCGTTAGGTGTGAGATGTTGAAATGAACAAAGTGGAATGCCAAAATATGAAATGTAATTAATGTCATTTAAAATGCTTTTGATGTCCTTTAGACTCAAATGTGATCAAATGGATGAATCCTAATGGATCTTTATGAATCTCTATCATTTGTTTTGCGATTCATAATTTAGGAAGAGCGATATTCGAGATAGGGAGAAAAATACCTATGCTAGAAACTGGATATCACATCATAGGCAAAGCAGGCACCATATCGCATCATAGGCAATCCCCTCACCTGAAATTGCGTTGCGAAATGCTCGTTATCACCAGCCCTTATCGAGAGCACGTGCATGATACTTATGCACGAGATATTGTTAGAAAGTTGATACGAAGACTTCATAAGCACGCATCATGAAGCAGGATGTGGATACTTCTCGAAGAAGGATGTCGATTGAGTATTCAGAGAATGGTATATTCAACCCTATTTCACGAATAATTTACCAGTGGAGTTCGGTCGCATTGAACAATGGACAAAATCTCAAAGTTTTGTCAACATATCGGTCAGTATTTTCGCGGAGTGTTCAGGATCCGTTTAGTGGAAGGCAACACGGAAGTGCCCGACCCTTTTGCATCAGAATTCGCGCGTTATTCCAGGAACACATCAGATTACGCGGGGTAATGCGTGTGACATCATTGAAAAGTGCTTCCTGGAAATTGGTGTTGCCTAACATCGACGTATCGCTGTCATATGTGAAGAAAGGCGACGTTCTTCCACAAGAATTGAAGCTCCGGGCACTAGAACATATTTCATCGTATCAAAACTATACCCCGACGTACACGGATGGTTCGAAGACAGACACTGGCGTTGGAAGTGCCTTTGTGATGGGCACGTTAATTTAAAAAAAAAAAGTCATCTTCCACCCCACGCATCTGTCTACACATCGGAACTGGTGGCCATAAACAAAGCACTGAGTTTTATCGAAACAACCGATGCTGAACGGCACGTGTTATTCAGCGACTCGCTCAGCTGCCTGCCCGCGCTGGGAGGGTATTACCCACTAAACCCAGTAGTACAAGAAATCCTGGTCAGACTTAGTTATTTGACCATCAGTGGCAAGGAAGTTGTTTTCTGCTGGATTCCGAGTCATGTTGGAATTTGTGGCAACGAGACCGCTGATGCTGCAGCAAATCGTGCTGCCCAGGCTCCTTACACACGAAGTCTCCCCCTCCCTTCCTCCGACTTCTATCCAAAAATTAAGGGCCTACTCTTCAAGAAGTGGCAGGCCCATTGGGACGCCAAGATAGGCAACAAACTGAGAGAAGTCAAACCATCCCTTGGTGAATGGTTTTCGTCACCACACGCAAATAGACGGAACGAGGTTGCACTGTGTCGCTTGCGAATTGGGCACACCTACGACACACATTGTTACCTTCTGACCGGCAGCGACAGACCGATATGTCCAAGGTGCCACGACGCACTGTCAGTACGGCATGTATTGATTTCCTGTCGCCAACTTTGCAATGAGCGAAGACGCCACTTTGGGAGTGCCTCTCTCTCCCTTAGGGAAGCTCTGTGCAATGAGTCTCCCATAGTTAGATCGGGACTGCTTTTCCGATTCCTATCAACAATCAAGTTTTCTGTAACATATGCTGCTAACTGATTCTTCTAAAACCAACAAAACATGATTCGTAGAAAGGCATGGTATCGCATCCGTACTTCACCTCATACATGTCATTCTGACTGACTTTGGTTTGCATTTTACTGTTATGGGCGCTACTGTTATGGGCGCTACTGTTATGGGAGTGACGAAGTTATGGGCGCTACATGACCGACGTAGTCGATGCGCCCCTAAACCCCAATAACCAACTAACCAATCAAAGTTTTGTCGCATCTGCAACGGTAGCATTTCGGGGTCCACAGATGTAGTCAGCCGGCTGGAGCGAAGGTCGGATGCATCATGTTATCCAAGCATAAGTAATCACTTTATTTGTGAACACAAAGTTAGATTCAAAATAGGCGACTCTGTGAAATGATATCTTCAGCACTCGAAACTGATGTGAACAATTGAGGTGTGTGACAGTATGTGCTATACTTATCCTATTCACCTGTAGTTCATATTTCAATTGGCTCAATCTTCAGGCACAATACACATATGAAAGCCACCACAAACCAATTCAAATGGTTACTAACTTACTATTGGTTACTATCTTAGACAGGATATTTTTCACTTTGTCATTAATTATGGGTAGTGCGATGATTTAGACATTTACATTGGATTTGCATTGAAACACAAGCCCATTCCTGGTCCTGGGATCCAATACAAATGTCTAAACCACCACGCTACCCAAAATTAATGTCAAAGTGAAAAATATCCTGTCTAAGATTGTAACCAAAAAAAGCTCACGTTTTCAGCATCCTTAGTTGTAGTTCCAGAACCACTGTGAAATCTTCCTCAATCTTCATCACTGCCAGTCACCCAGTTAAGGTCATTTCTCCCAGGCACTGACCATTCATAGCCATTCGCTACCCCAACTGCAATTACTTTCCCCGGCGAGTTATTATCTTTGATCATAGTCGTTATCTGCCCCAGCCACTCCGTCACCACCGATCATGCTCAGTCATCCATCCCTAATGACAATTAGTCTTGCGGTTCCCATTAGCTAATCAATCCTTCCTGCAAGGCTGGTGTCACAACTACAGTCTGTCGCCCTTTTGGCAATCGTCACCTGTTTGGCAATCCCAATCAGCAATAAATACTTTACAAAGTTATGGTTCATGAGAAAAATAAGAATATCAAGATGTTTCAATTTATGAGGTTGACCTTCATAGCTGATGCACCAAGACATTTGAAAGAAATTCCATTCCTTTATAAGCTATGGGCACCTGAAATAGAAAATGAGCAAAAGTGTACACCGTTTGGTAGAATTATTGAGATGTATTGGAAAGTGGGAGGAGCAGAACAGTACTGATTGGACAGGGAGGTTGGGAGTTGAACAATTGACATGTTTTATGCATATTTGTGTGGTGTGTGGTGTGTGTGTGGTGTGTGTGTGGTGTGTGTGGTGTGTGGTGGTGTGTGTGGTGGTGTGTGTGGTGGTGTGTGTGTGGTGTGTGTGTGGTGTGTGTGTGGTGTGTGTGTGGTGTGTGTGTGGTGTGTGTGTGGTGTGTGTGGTGTGTGTGGTGTGTGTGTGGTGTGTGTGTGTGTGTGGTGTGGTGTGTGGTGGTGTGTGGTGGTGTGTGGTGGTGTGTGGTGGTGTGTGGTGTGGTGTGGTGTGGTGTGGTGTGGTGTGGTGTGGTGTGGTGTGGTGTGGTGTGGTGTGGTGTGGTGTGGTGTGGTGTGGTGTGGTGTGGTGTGGTGTGGTGTGGTGTGGTGTGGTGTGGTGTGGTGTGGTGTGGTGTGGTGTGGTGTGGTGTGGTGTGGTGTGGTGTGGTGTGGTGTGGTGTGGTGTGGTGTGGTGTGGTGTGGTGTGGTGTGGTGTGGTGTGGTGTGGTGTGGTGTGGTGTGGTGTGGTGTGGTGTGGTGTGGTGTGGTGTGGTGTGGTGTGGTGTGGTGTGGTGTGGTGTGGTGTGGTGTGTGTGTGTGTGTGTGTGTGTGTGTGTGTGTGTGTGTGTGTGTGTGTGTGTGTGTGTGTGTGTGTGTGTGTGTGTGTGTGTGTGTGTGTGTGTGTGTGTGTGTGTGTGTGTGTGTGTGTGTGTGTGTGTCACCAGACACCAAACATCTGAACATTTCACACTAGTCTGTAGATCCACCCTCTTTCTTCATCAACTGGCATGCCCCTCTACCTACCCTGTGTAGCCATGTTTGTTTATTGTTTACTTGGGTGTAAGGGGGCCCGAACTGCTATAACGTCCTGTGTAGCTATGACTGAGTGTTTCGTGTGTGTCTGTGTGCAAAATTGTGATGCAGATTCAAAAGAGATAAAGAGCGAAAAAGCGATCTTGCTATGCTATGCCATGCTATACCATGATATGATATGCTACGCCATGCCATCCCATGCCATGATATGCCATGCCATTATGCCGTTCCCAGGTCTGGGAACTATAACAAAGCAATGAGCTGGTCATCAAATGTTTTGCCTGAGTGGAATGGTAGGCAGATCAAGAGGTTTGGAAAACAACCTAATTTTTAAGGGATATCCTTCATGATGAATTTTTTTATGTAGATATATTGATCTCATTCAAAGGGTCTCAAACCTCAGACCCTTAGTCAAATGGGGGCTGATCACTGGAATAGACCGCCTGCTAATGCTGTGGTTAGTCCCTAATTTAATATATTTATTTTTTAAATGGGGTCGACAAGCTTTTAAAGTTGAAAAACCATTTTTGGTCCTGGTTAGAAGTTGATTGGTGAAATTTATGCTAGTAGGTAAGTGGGTGGGTGGGGATGTTGGTAGATAGCTTCTATAGAGTTTAGGATATAGCATGGGTTAGGACGTTTGTCCAGGTTCACAGTATCTCCCCTTTACAGGCTTAACCCAGTTGGGCCCCTGTGGCTCTTATGAGGTCTGAGCACAATGACTATGACTTCATGTTGAAGTCAGATTTACTTGCATGTTTTATTTGTTGGTGAAGGCCATAGTCTGCACTCTTTTTGGTTACTACCTTAGACAGGGTATTTTTCACCTTGCCATTAACCATGGGCAGTGTGGTGATTTAGACATTTGCATTGGATCCCAGGACTAAGAATGGGCTTAGGTATGTGGTGGCTTTCATATGTGCATTGTGCCTAAAGATTGAGCCAATTGAAATATGAATTGCCATCAGGTGAATAGGCTAAGCATAGCACATACTATCATATACCTCAATTGCTCACATCGGTTTTGAGTGGTGAAAATATCATTTCATAGAGCCGCCGATTTTGAATCCAACTTTGTGTTCACAAATAAAGCGACTACTCATGCTGTGATAGCATGATGTTACCATATTAATGGTCCTGACAGGTGACCATTTACACACATGGCGTGGTGGAGGGTCGTGAGCATGTGCTGATTCATGTGAAAGCTGTAAATACGTCTATATGCAGTTTCCTAATCTTTAGATTTGCACTGACTCTCGCCATTTCCAATTTTTACCCTTCCCAGGTCCTTCGCCATTTCCATCCAATCGTCCATTCTGCCACCACTGCTGCCAGCCAACCTCAACTCTTCACAAGTGCACAGTATAGTTTTTCCTATTCAAGTCATGGGTGGAACTACCAATATTCCAGTAGTCTTAAATGGGAATCGTGATGGTGCCAATGTAAGCAACTATTTACCCACATTTAGTTGGAATCCAACAGTTTTCATGTTCAAGTTCGACATTTGGACGATGTAAAGCGAATGGCCATTCTTTTAAAGTTGATGAGGCTCCTGTGTACTGGACTTTGGTGTTTGTGCCTTCCCTTGCATTCAACGGGTCTGCTGATCAAAGGTTGGAAGCTGTGGTAACTGATTTAGTAATTTTCCCACGATGGGAGTGCGAGGTCTTGCCTAACAAACATTGAAACGATGAACGAATTGGCAGACATTCCAGCCAGCACGTCATAACTACAAGTGGTCGCCTTTATCAGACCGATGCACAGCGAGCGAGCACAACCATAGCGGGTTATGCCTGCCAGTATGTAAAAGTATGGGGAAAAGCTTGCAACAGGAAATTTATGTACTTTTCGTGGTAAAATTCGACATCCTTGTATTATTTTTTACATCCTGCCACTTCGTTTTCGACATCGCCCACCTCATAAAAAATGAACATTTTCACACTGATTACCATAGACATGAGGTGAGCGAAATCGGTCATAATGTAATGGTTCAAAACTGGTCTTGCCAGGTTTCAACAATGGGAATACGGTAGCTTCTTTCCAAGCGGGAGGAGACTCGCCTCCACTCAAAATAGCATTCAAAGTCATGAGGAGCATTTCAAGCGCGTTTGGGGGTAGGTGACGAAGCATCTCATTATGAACATTGTCTGGTCCTTCAGATACATAGGGTAAGAAATCAGTTGCTGAAATCAACTCAGTCATTGTAAAGGGTACGTTGTACGAGCGCTGGTCTAGGATTTCAAAATCAACAGGTGTAGCTTCGCGGTAGACTTGATGCCACCTAAAACTGGAGCTACTGTTGCGATTCATGCTGCGTTCTGCAAGGGCCACAGCGATTGCATTTGCGACATGGAAGGGTTCAATAACGACGCGGCCACCAACGTATAGAGTTGGCAGTGGAGGCGACCGAAATTTCCCCGATACGCTTTATTTGCGACCACACTTGCGAACATGATACAGAGCGATTCAGATTCCTGACGTACGCATTCCATGACGCCTTCGTTGCCTCCCGGATCGTGCCACGTGCAGCCGCCCTCGCTTTCCGAAAAGCTAATAGGTTTTCATTGGTGCTATTTCGGCTAAATAGTTTCGGGGCTCGGCGCCGCTTCCTAATCCCTGCTCTGTACTCCTCAGTCCACCACGGGACGGATGCACGTCGAGGAGAGCCAGTAGTGCGAGGTATGCACTCGAAAGCACACTGCAAAAGTATGGAGGTAAAAGTTTGCACAGACATTGCACAATGAGTGTCGTATTCGCTCAAACATGCCTGCAGCCGATCTGTAAAAACCGGCCACTCAATTTTTTTAAACTTCCACCGCTGCGGCCTGGACCCGAGAACTGCTCCTAGGAATTCCAGCTAAACGCGGGAAGTGGCCGCTACCGTGGAGATCTTCGTCAGCGAACCAGTCGAAATATTTTGCTATCTGCGGGCTAACGGTACTTAGGTCTAGCGCAGGACTATTACCAGACGGTAGAGATAAATAGGTTTGTGCGCCAGTGTTCAAGATGCATAGGGACCCCTCCAACAAGAAAGTTTCCAGGCTTCGTCCATGTACATTGGTATCTGCACATCCCATACCGTGTGGTGGGCGTTAAAATCACCCAGAAGCAGAATTGGTGGAGGAAGCTCGGCTAGCAGTCGTCGGAGTGCTGCAGATGGCAACGCGGACCCAGGAGGGAGATATATGGACCATATACCAGGGTGGGAATTTTGGGCCTCTCCTGGAGTATGGAGACCTAAGGACATTTTATTATCCAGGATTGTGACTGCAAATGTTGAACTTTTTTATTCTCCGAATGAAACGTGCCAATTTATGGATGACATTTTGCTTCCAGGATCTCAGTACAGCTCCAACAATGCAGTTGCAGTTTCCATTCCATCATACAAATTAGAAGCCTGGACAACAGAACAGAAGAGTATGGTATAGCAGGTCATAAGGCATGAAATGCAGGTTGCAGTCAATTGCCCAGGAATCATATCATGTTATATCAGAATACCTACAAGTTTGTGGTGGTTGTTTCGATTGCATTGTGCATGTGTCAAACAAACTATGTCCTGGCTCAGTCTAAGCCCCAATCAAGGCCGAACTCGCGGGGGTTACTCAGGTAATCGTTGGTGTGCACGATGCCTCCAAATCCGAACGAAACAAAAGCATCGACATAGCATAGAAACAATAGAGAACAAAATAAGGTAAATTTCGGAACTAGTTATTACCTCAGCCAATTACTCTCCAGGATATTTTCACACTGGCAGGACGGCGGCCCAGCACAATCACTTTGTAACCACAGATGAATCGTCATTCGGCTTGCGCCAATCTCGTCTCATTCTAAATAACAAGGATATGAGGGATTAGGTTTTCGTATGTCTTCAGAATTCTGTCGAAATGACGCTTCAGAAGGAAATATTGGAATATACCACGATTCTTCTTCATAATTCCGGGAAATACTGGCGTTACACCAAAAAATCTCCATTACGAAACCTCTCGTCTTGCTGCCATATCTTGCGACCATAGTGGAACTCGAAATATGCACAACGACGTCATATACTCGCATATCGGACCCGAGGTCCTGTTCTCCAGCCGCATTCCAATCGGAGACTACCGGAGAACGTAATTCTGGACATCTCAGACAGTTTTCAGTAATTCTGTTAATTTCATGAAATAGAGCATTCAATTTCGAATTGAAATGCATAAAATAGCACCAGCTAGCGAACTTCATTGATGGCAGAAGACCTATTTTTGGGAGCCATGTAAATGCTTCAAAAAATGCAAAAGACCTTGGGTTACTTTGGTATGAATTCCACCTCAATTCGCAAAACTACAGTAACCCATCAAGAGAAAAGCATCTGAATAGTAGTTTTATCACTTCAGCAACTGCAGTAACTGTGCATGTACGGAGTTATTACGTTCTCCGGGCCATTTATGGTCACAATTAGACGTCATTTAAAATAGTTACGAAAAATCGATAATTTCATCATTTGACCACCCTTGGATACGTCGCCGTTAGGACAGGACAATATCCGTACTAGAGTAGGAGAATTAACAAATTATTGGGACGGTCTCGCCCGATTCATGTTTTGATCTAGGATAAAGACAACGTAATTTCATGATTAGGAACATATATCTTCAGTGTATTGATTCCTATATAACTGAAGAAAAAAGGTAACACCGTATTGACGTATGAATTCCTATTAAAGGCGACAGGAATTGAGGTCAAGCAGCGGTCTTGAAATTGTGTAAATATTGCAGTCATGTTTACACAGCGACCACACTTTGACCGCGCGTTTCGCCTCGCTGCTTTGTCCCCTTCCCTTTGCGCGAAGATCTTTGTCTCGATTGGTTGGGTATACTCGGGTTGAGACAAAGTTTTGAGAGCTTTCCGGAGAAAAACCTAGTAAGTGCGAGTGAATTAAGTGGGCGTAATTGAAGTGACTTAGGGTCCAGTAAAGGGGTGTAAGTATGCTTGTAAGTAAGCGGCTTGTCAGCTTTTCAGCAATCATCTTTTTTTTGGGCTCCGACACCAGTAGCTTTTTTTTTAGGGGGGGGGGGTGGGGTCTGAGGCCATTTTTTTATTCTCCGACTCCATGGGCAGGAATATCTTCTTTTTCTTGGAGGGCTCCGATACAAATTTTTTATTCTCCGACTCCAGGTCAGCGAACCACTTTTCCCACGCTGCCATATACTGATAGAAATATGACCAAATACAAATTTTGCGGCTACCGCCTGGAGAGGCGTACTCACAGCGAGAGGTTGGGCGGGAGCACTGTACCACCAACATAACACCGCCACCATAACCGCCAACATAACACCTTCATGTGCAACAGTATTACTCTTGTCGTCCTTGCGAAAAACCTGGTAGTTACTTAAGAATAGCGGACTGTCGGGTGACATCTTCGTCTCTTGTATACAAGCAACTACCGGGTTCCTGTGATGCAGTAAAATTCGTAGCTCCTGGAGACTGGTCATGATGCCTCTACAGATCCATTGTAAAACAAGATATGCCAACTAGGGATTAGATTAGTACGGACTAGTAGACTAGACTAGGCTCATACTGTCTAAAAGTCGGTACGAGAATCGAGTCGAGGTGCATAATCGAGGCGACCAATCGAGGTCGCCTCGATTCTGCGCAGAATCGAGGCGATTCGGGCGCAAAATCGAGAAGACCAATCGGTCCTGTCCCAAGTGAGTGGGTTATCAAGCGGGAACGTGGTGACGCTTCTCCTTCCGGCGGGGAGCTAGCCCAAGGCAATACACCCTTTTGGGGAGCGTTCACGCGCGGAGGAGGAGGGGGCATCTCTGGCGGGCTACTACTGCCAACAGCCAAAGATTCGGACGGGCTTGTCCACCGGCCGTCGCGGCGCCGGAGTGCATGATTTCGAAGGAACTGGCTTGTCCACTCCTTGGCGGCTTACTACCCGGACTCTCTCCACTTCCGCAAGTCGCATTCTCTTCGACTCGCCGGCGTGCCTCTCGGACTCTTGCCTTTGGAGACTCGCGTCCGGTATCGGTAGGGTCCTAATAGTGTTTGCGGCCAGCAACACTGGTGCAGGGGTCGTGTTTCTCGGCAAGTTAGACGGAGGTGGAGAGGATCTTAAGCGGGAGGTGGTGGGAAGGGATGGCATGGGGACACTAGAGATTGGGGGCGAAGAGGAGTTCTTGGCTGGGAGGACTTCGCTGGATTCTTAGTACTTTGTACCAGTGTCCACTCACCCTTCGAGGCGACACTTTCGGCCGCCACCTGCACCACCTATGATGCCACCGAGGTAACATCATCCCTGGGCGGGGTGTCCGGGCGTCTCACCTTATCTCGTGAACGAAACTGACCAGAGGCATCACTTCCTGTATCTGTCGCTGGTATGCAGATTATGCCAAACATGTTAGGTAGGACACTGTGCTGCGCAAGTAACTGGTGGTGTTCGCATGCTGCTTTGTTGTGGGGATCCTAGGAGTATCTTTCACTGCCGCTGCATACGAGAGTTTTGGATGGGTTTCGTCATACTCATCTCGGGCTTGACGAAATGAAAGTTGTCTGGTGCTCTTGATGAATAGCATTTCTTTCTCTCTAGCATGCGCTGGACAAGAACGGTCATATGATGGATGCGGCACCTGACTATTATCACAGTAAACACACCTTGTGTCTTACGAGCTGCAGTTCTCGCCAGTATGCCCTGATGAACCACATTCCCCATACGCTGAGCGACCTCTACATGTGTGGTGATGTGTGGTGTGGCCGTACCGCTGGCATCGATATCAGCGCATGGGATCGGGGACAAACATCCTCACCTTAACTCGTATGTAGCCAACAGATATGGTGGTTGGGAAGTCAGTGCAGTTAAAAGTAAAAATGATACTGTGAATTGGTGTCAAAACCCTTCCACGACGTGCCTTGATCCTGTGTGCCTCTACTACACCATACTCAAACAGGCCATTCACCATTTCCTCTTCAGACACCCTCAGGTCGTAATAGTTAATCACTCTCTTGGATTGGTGTTTGGTCCTGTGTGGTTGCACCGTGATCGGAATAGTAATTTCGTCTCGTCCATTTTTGTATCTAATTGTATACTTAAAGTCGGTGATCCCTAGAACATTCCTTCCCTCCTCCACGTTCCGAAACTCAACTCCCAGTCCTCCATCACGCAAAGGTTCGCATCTTACGATATCTCCAAGGTCACAACCGCGTTTGCGTTGAAAAGGTGACAATGGGGAGAGCGTCTTCCCAGGTTCCTTCGAGCTCAAGACCAGAACTTCAGTAGATCGCAGCCTCGACACTGTGGTATTAAGCCGGACATTTGGCTGGTTCTGGGGGTTCCGACCACGCGTTGTTGATGTGGTACGGGGTGTGGGAGGCTCAAGACTCAAGCCTCCGCGGGTGTCGGGTCGGTGTCCCGACTACCTCTAGTGTACCCAGGACTCGGGTCCCTGATAAATGCCCCAGGGGGAGATTGAGTATAAGAAGAATCTATGAAATTTGCTTGGTTTCTGTCCCGCGGGCGTTCCACCACACTGGGATCCAACTGGGGGGACGCCTGTGCCCGAAGGCAGGACGCCAAACGTTCGCGAAGCTATGCGGGGCAGACGACGCCATCACCCGGCCGGGAGAGAGAGAGATTCACCACCCGACCGGAATCCAGCGCCGCCCACCCCTTTACCCCAGGCCCCCAGACCGAGGCGACCAGTCGCTTGATCCATGTGAGCCCCTACGGGCCCGCGCCCGCCCCTCCGGAATATCAGGACCAAAGAGGTGTGTTGGTCCCCCATCACAAATAGCACTGTGTGACAGGGGACCTCAGCCTCCAGGACTCCGTCAACCCTGGGGGACGTGCCGAGGGGGTACGACGACCCTGATAAAACTGAGCTGGTGGGCAGGACCAGGAAAGTTGTCCAGCCTGCTCATAGTAGGGATAGTTGGTCTTGCAGGCCCAGATGAAGGACATGGATGTTGGAATGAGATGGGCATTGGAATGGGAGCATATGGACAGAAAGATGAGTGAGGCACTCTTGGTCTCACCCCTTGCTGCCATGATGGTCGCCAGGTCATTGTGGCACTCAATCCCCCACCATGGAAAGGTGATGCCTTGTTGGGGGGTTAGCTGCACTGATCTTTTATGTTTTTTATGTCTAGAGAGAACTAGGTTCAAACCACACAGTTCACAGCATGACATCATTGCAGTTTAGGACATTCATAATGTAAGTGCTGTGCATGTTGTGAAGCAAAGGAGTTTAGACTAGATTAAGTTGTTCATGATTTTTTAATTTAAAAAATGAGGTTAGTCTAGGCTGGATTAGGTTAGGGTTCCTGTTACTTGGAATGCATACAAAATTGCACACAAATGGAATGCAAAAATGGATAAATAAAGGAAGCATCTACAAAGAGATATTTGTATAGAAGCCCCCAGGCAGAAATTGTGAGAAAAATGTATGGACCAGACTTTTTGAACCTGGCCTAGCAACCTGTTCCTCTATAATTTCACTGGGAAATCACATATATGCAAGATATCCCCTATCTAAAGTAATTCCACTTACTGTTGATACAAGGAAGCCAGGAAGAAGGCACTGAGCATGCTCGGGCAATAAATAGGAATGTATCATGCAGAAGTGAGGAAGTGAACAGGAAGCTTTACTGTGCATACGTCAGGCCACATTTGGAATACTGCATCCAAGCTTGGTCTCCTAGGTATGAAAAAGATTGTTGGCTTTTAGAGAGAGTACAAAAGAGGGCTACAGAAATGGTTAATGGCATAAGCAACCTGGCATATGAGGAAAGATTGAAGAAATTGAATGTTTTCACTTAGATATAGAAGGCTGAGAGGAGATCTCATCAAGGTCTTTAAATTTGTTCATGGTCTGGAGAGGGGATACCTTGGGGAAATGTTTGAATTGAACAGAACTGATGCACTTAGAGGTCATAAATTCAAAATTAAAGTTAACCACAGCAGAACAAGGTTAAGGCAAACTTTCTTCACCAACAGGGTAGTACAACACTGGAACCAGCTGCCAGAAAACATTGTCAGTAGCAGCACATTGAGCATCTTTAAAAACAGCATAGACAATCATTATAAGAATAGAGGGCTTGCTTTTCAGTATTACAGGGAGGGCTGATTGACAGATTTGGTGGGCAACTGGTTCAGTGTACAGAGTGCAACCAAGAAGGGCCCTTGTGGCTCATAGTTGCACTAATCTTTTATGTCTTTATGTCTAACAAGCAGCAAGTAAGCTGCTTTGGTGATGTAATTATGGATACTTGTGCTTTGTAAGAAGCATTCATACATGTGCTTAAGAACGATCAGCTGACTTCAGTCAGCTGTTGGTGACATCACTCAAATGCACACACACCTCCAGCTCACTGCAATGAATAACTCCATGGCATCACCAGGAATATTCATAAGGTGTCAAAACCTAGTCTAACACTAAACTAACCAAACCTAACCCTGGTGACACCCTTGGGTCATTCAGCACACCCAGCTGGGAGTGTGCCTTGGCATGTTTCAATGTCACCAACAGCTGATTGGCAGTCAGCTGATGATGACTTATATACATTGTTGAGATAAAGGAAGTGTAAGGGGCAATACTTGAAGAATAGCAGGTTCTGTTGCAAGCTAAGCAAATTATAACAATATTATTTCAAGTTAAAAAATGAGTTTTTCTTTAAAAAAAACACTTAGGCTAGCTTGGAACAGTGTCAGTTAGGTGTTTTATTGGAAGTTTTATGAAACAAATTACTGCAACATGTTCAATGTTCAAGGATTCCTTTATTGCATGGAAAGTTAGGCTAGGTGAGGTTAGGTTGTCACATCATTTTCTTGATTTCGGACATTACTTTTATGCTATATTACTTGCCCAACTCCAAGACCCTTTTCGGGGTGTACTTATCCTCACAAAAAGTATGCATTTACAGAAGAAATAGGTGGGCACATCATGTTCTCAACATTGATAAACACTGCCTTAGAAGAAGGAATTCTAAGAAATCCAAAGTTACCTACCTTGAACTGCAAATTTGCCAGAATGGTTTCATGTGGTTTTTTTGTTGGTTTGTTCAGGTGTTCAGGTAGGTACACTGACACCAAACCCTTGAAGCAACAGTTATTACTAAAACCTGACATACCTAGAATGACAGCAGCAAAATGGTAAGCTCTATAACAGGGATATATATATCTATATATCTATATAACTATATTTATATTACATATATATACACATATATATGGAAGTATGTATATATATAGATGCATATATATACATATATGTGTATTTATACATATATATATATATATATATATCATATGGTATATTTCACTCATCCTCACTGCTCAAACTGCAAACATTTTCCAGCCCCCAGCACCAACACCCAACACAGCCTCATGCACTGCCTTCTGCCAATATAGTAATAACAGTGAAGCAGCAAACATGAGTTGGGACTGGGACAGACCACATCACTTGACTCATTTATTGGCTCATCCAGCGTGTCGCCTCTGGTGACGTAAATACTGTTAATGAACACAACAAACATTAGGAAATGAAGAAGGCCATGACATCAATGTACATCACAGAAGCACAAATATCTGATAATACATGACCACCTGTAACCAGGGCATACAATAACAATGTTCACTTACTTCTGTCCCAGACGGTGGGAACCTGTTTGCCTCTCGGTATCTCTCGCAGTTCTCGGCTGCGGTATCTCTCTCATGTATATATGCGGTATCTTTCTCTCACATATGGAAGCGGAACCCCCTTCCGCCCTTTGCTACAACGTCCAACGAATGGACATGGCTGGCTCCAATGAAATGTCATGTCCACGAGCGCAGCGCCGCAAACGCCTCGGCCCAACAAGGTTAGAAAATATTAAGCTGCCAACATGCAAGATTATCAGCGGCAACATGGCTTCCAAAGTCTGTCACAGATTTTCTATGAGAACCTAGATGAAAAAGCATACACACAAACAAGCAAACGGACCCACAAAGCACACATACATATAGAAACGCAGGTAAACGGTCTTTCTAATGGAATGCGCAGTGGCCAGGGACGGAGCTCATACCGCATGGCTCCCCGTCTCAGAATCCCGCTTCCTCAGGAGCAGGATGAGTCGGTGTACTGGCCACTCATACTGCGAGCTCCAGATCCGCACTCTCACTTTCCTCACTACAGTAAGTCATCACGACACGTCCGATCGGCCACCTGCACCTTGGAGTGTCTCTGTCTACCACGACCATGATGTCGCGGCTCTCAAAATTCCGCGTCGGTTTCTGACACTTTCGCCGCTCCTGTAGTGACGAAAGGATCTCTCGACGCCACAGAGTCCAGAACTCCTTGGCGAGGTACTGGACTCTGCGCCAGCGTCGTTGATCGTAGATATCTTCCTTGCAGAACGTGCCAGGTAAGGGTAGGAGAACTTTGGACTTTAGTGTTAGTAATTGGTTAGGTGTTAGTGGCCCTACAGTATCGGTGTTAGTCATACTACTATAAGGTAAAGGTCGGCTGTTCACGATGGCTTCGGCTTCTGTCATGACTGTACGCAGGAGCTCATCGTCGAGGTGCTGACCATGTTCCTGTAACAGACTGGTGAGCACCACTCTCACCGATTTGTTCTGTCCCTTCAATCCACTGAGACGCCTCAATGCAACCACTTTGTTGTCAGAAAGTTCAATCCTTGCATCTTTCAGAGGAAGAGGAGCTTCAAAGTGGCCATCATCCCTCTGTCGCATCTCCTTCTCCATCATCTTGATGAACCTGTGATCCTATGATGGCATCTTATGGTTTAGCTCTGTTTCCTGAAATTCTGCTCCAAACAATTTTTCGACTTGCAATGGACTGATTTATATTGTCTGCACTTTTAATCCGAAGTGAGTTCTTTTCATGGAAGAGCTCTCTTCACCAGCACTGGCATGGCAGCAACCAGCAATCTCAGATCCATTTTCCATCATACCAATCACACTCCATCGAAGTTCTGTCTTGGACAGAACTTCGACACTGTCGAAGTTCTGTCGAAGTTCTGATGAAGGTCCATGGGCTGTCGAATCGACAGACCATGGACCTTCATCTCTCCTAGTGACAAAGTCCTTTGGCTTCACAGCCTGTGGGCAGTTGATTCTGATTAGGAGTCCTATACTGGCCTCTGGGCAATAGGGCGGTAATTTCTTTGATACCTCATGCAAGTGTGCCCATTTGGCTGTTGCTTCTTTTCTAGGGATCATTCGTCTATTCATAGGTATCTCACGTCGAGAATAAGTAGTCGGCAGTTTTATTTCAGTGCCCGATTCAAGTGCACTCACCAACAAATCCTTTACAGCAAGGCTTTATACAACTTCCCTTCCTGCAACTGATGATGATCATGAATTTGGGGTTAGGGGCGCGTCGACTGCTATGGTCATTTTGCGCCCATAACTGTGTTTACAGGCTAACTACTATGCTCCTACAGTTGGCAGCAAGATAAAATATTCAGGGACGGCGATAGATAACATCAAAATTTGCTTGCCGAAGGAAGGTAAAAATGTCCCCAGACGACACAACCTCAGAATCATCCTTTAGCAGCATACGCAGTGTCTCTGTTTACACGTCCTAAAATCTGGTGCCGTAGAGGTTCTAATGATGAACAGCCTATTAAAACATGATAGACCGTAAGCGGGTCAGAACACCGTGGGCACAAAGGTCGGTCATCACTGGTCAGTATATAGCTGTGTGTCACGAAGGCATGCCCTATCTTCAATCGACAAAGCGTCACCTTCCTCCCGTCGCGAGGTCCGGTGTGACGACTGCCATAATCATAGTTCTGGTTTTATTACTCTCAGTTTACTGGACGCGGAATTCCAGGCTCGTTGCTATTCAAATCGTATATATGATAAAATGGAGGGATACACATCTCTTGGCAGAAGAGGTAGGCGAATTTCACGGCCATTACTGGTAGCGTGCTTGGCGGCCATATCGCCAGCTTCATTTCCAGCAAGTCCAACATGACTCGGGATCCAGTAGAATTAGATGTATTTTTGTCGAGAACAGTTTGGGGTTTGACGATGCGGAGAATTCGTTGGGCAAGCCTGTTATCCAGGTTGAAAGACGTCATTGCCAGCAGACTGCTTAAGAAGTCAGTAAAAACCACGTGATTTGCGGACCGGTCATCCTGTATATAGTAAAGAGCTTGTATAATGGCATATAGTTTAGCAGTAAAAATCGACGCCTGCTTCGGTAAGCGAAAATATCCAATGCCGCGTCGACCGACGCACGCGCATCCCACTCCCGACGAGGACTTGGAGCCGTCTGTGTATATGCGAGAGAATTCACGGCACTGGTGTATTTTCTACAACGCCAAAATGTGGAATTCTTCAGGGTTGACACTCCCCTTCTTTGAGCAGGACAGAGCAAGGTCTGTCTGGATTGGGACAACCTGCCAAGGGGGGAGACTCGGAGTGACAGTGCGTGCCACAGAACCTGGTTTGATGTCGCACTTACGAAATGTCGGGGTCATGCGTCCAGAAAAAGGTAAGACACGCTGATTACTGAGTGGACGGAGTGGCGGCGATGGCCTTGAAAATATCCATTTGTATGCTGGGTGCTTCTGGTTCTATGCCACCTTACATGAGTATCTCGCTCCCAGTAGTGTACGGCGTAACGCAAGAGGAAGTTCATCAGTCTTGGCCATTAAGCAACCAACCGGTGAAGTGCGGAAAGCTCCAGTGGCCATACGAAGGGCTGTATTGTGGATTACGTCCAGACGGCGTTTCGTTGTAACGCACGCCCCATCATATATAAAACATCCATAGTCGATTATAGAGCGTACGAGCGATCGGTACATAAGAAGCAAAATACTTCTGTCTGCTCCATACGAGCACCTGGAGACAGTCCTCATCACCTGCAGCCTCTTAGTGCATTTCTGCCCAAGATCTTTGATGTGGGTGTTGTATGTTAGTCGGCGGTCCATCCATATACCTAGGAACTTGACGGCAGGCTTGAATGGAATATGGTGCTCGTTCAGCATAATAATGGGGTCGGTGCACGAGTGCCTGCGGCAAAAGTGCACAGCGATGGTCTTAGACGTGGGCATAGCAAAGCCTTTTTCATCACACCAACCCTGAACCTTCCGGAAAGCCAGCTGGAGATGTCTATCCACTGTGCGAAGAGAGAGCGAAGAACACCATACGGCGAAATCATCTACAAATAGCGCTTTGCCTACGGAAGTCGGCAGTGATGTAGCCACATCATTAATAGCGACAGCAAATAATGCTACACTTAAAAAGCTTCCCTGTGGTACTCCGTTCAGTTGTGGAGAAGTGCCAGATAGCGTGCGGCCTATTCCAACACGGAACGTTCTGGAGGCTAAAAAGTTTATCAAGAAGAATCCCATGGAGCCTCTGACACCCATACTATGCAACTTCTTCAGTATACCGTGACGCCATGTCATGTCATACGCGCCAACAATGTCGACAAATATTGCAGCTGTATGTTGGCGCTTCATAAACCCAGAGCGCACGATGGAGTCAAGTGTTCAAATATGGTCAAGTGTGCTACGGTGTTTTTGGAAGCCACTCTGCATCATGATAAGAAAATTGTTACGTTCTTAAAACCAGATCAGTCGGACATTAACCATTTTTGTCAACCAGTTTGCATAGCGAGCAGGTGAACGAGATGGGGCGGTAGTGCAGTGGGTCCTCCCCAGATTTATTTGGTTTCCATATAGGCACAACAATTGCCTCCCGCCACGAAGATGGAAATGTGGCTGATTTCCACATTTCATGTATGGCTTCCAAGAGTATTTCTATAGCAGTCGCTGGTAGATGTTTGATTATATCATTATGGAGTGTGTCCGGGCCCTCTGCCACACTCTTGAGTGTGCTAATTGCTGCAATGAATTCACAGACCGAAAATGGTCCGTTGTAATCAGGAATCTCTGAAGTGGAAAAGTCAAGGAGGTTCTTCGCACCGAGCCTTATGTCGTAGAAATCGATCGTTACTAGTATTTTCCGAGCGTTCGGACAGCGCACATCCTAGTTTCTCGGCCACTTCTGCTGGGCCAATGATATCTTGTCCGGCCATGTGTAAGACGGGGAGGGGAACTGGAGCGTGTCTTCCAGAGAAGCGTTTAATTCGAGAGAGAGACCATACGGTTGACAAAGATGTGAAGCGATATAACGTGTTGATGTATGCCTTCCATGAGTCTCGTTTTGCCTCGGCGATGGTTCGTCTAGCGAGCGCTCGTGCTTTGCGAAAGGCTATAAGATTGTGTGCTACTATTGTTATTAAATGTACGGAACGCCCTCTTCCAAGCACGGACTGCCTCTCGACACTTACCAGTCCACCATAGGACTGGTACTCTAATCGACGTTCCCGATGATCGTGGGATGTGCCGCTGAGCACTCTCCAGAGTCGCTGTGGTGAATTCCTCCAAGGACATAACTGATTCAACCGAGTGGTTACTGAGTGTTCTTTCAAGGTTCGATTGGAAGCCCTCCCAGTCGGCTCGGTGAAGTAGCCACTTTGAGGGTCGTCGGCCTACAGCAACATGACTAATGGAATGGGAATAAACAGGGAAATGGTCGCTGTTGTGTGGATCATCGTCTACAGACATTTCTAATAAATGTGCAATTTCTGGGCTGCAGAGGGTGAGATCCAGTACTCAGGTTTGTCCAGTCGGTAATGTAAAATGTGTTGGTGTTCCCGTGTTAAGAATGCAGAGAGGAAAATCTATTATGAAACGCGCGACTGCACACCGACAGCTAGATGGCATGGTTGAGCCCAAAGAGAGTGGTGAGCATTGAAATCGCCACACACCATTACAGGTGGGGTAAGTTGAGCCACAGTTTCAGTTAGCTCAGAGAGTGGAAACGGTTCGGGAGGCGGGAGGTAAATGCTGCATATAGTAATGGCTCGGTGATTCATTATCACACGAGCAGCGACACCCTGAATATTTGAGAAGAAAGGAATATGTGTGAATGCTACAGAATTGTGTACAGCAATTAGTACACCGACATGAGCCAACGTGCGAGGAGTAGCATCTTTACGCAGGAGCGAGTAGTCTTTCAATTGAAACTGTGCACCAGGGGAAAGCTTAGTCTCTTGGAGACAAATTACTGATGGTACTCGTGATTGGAAAATTGTTTGGAGGTCGCGGATACTGGTTCTCAAACCTCTGCAGTTCCATTGGAAAATAAAACTCATGTGTCAAAATATAAAAATGGAAGTAGTTAACTAAAGACGTGGGTGACTAAGACAAGTTAAATGTTACCCGTTCCCAGCTTCACCTTCTGAGGTAATGGGTTCCGTCGCCGACCTCTGCCGAGATCTTGGGTTTCCCCCGTCTGGTAGCGATGGAGTCCACGGGGACAGCCGCTTGCGTCCCGTCACAGGGGGAATAGTAAGACGTGGCGCTTCTTCGTCAACACGGGGTGGTATCGGAGGGGGGCCCATCACCTTTCCTGTCTCTGGAGATGACAGCCGACTGACATGGTCTGGTGGTGGTGGGGTTGTGGATTTGGGGGACTGCCCGATCCGTGCGCTCGGCGAGGGGTCTCTGGAACCAGTCCGAGATGCCCGGCCAGGCGCCCCAATGTCTGGGGCTCTCGGATGGACCTGAACAGTAGGTCCTGGTCGAGTCGCCGAGGGTGCCATTACTGGCACTCGACAGGTGGTCACACCGAACTCACTAGTAGTCGCTGACGCGGTTGACGGAACAGGAGTCGCTTCGGAGGGACCAGGGACGGCCTGGATGGGAGTAGGCTTTGTGGAGGTTGAGGGTGAAGACTGCACGTTGACGTAGGAGAGGAGAGGATCAGGCAGGGAGGACGTGGAATGGCTGGGTTTGGAGGTGGTAGGATGTGTGGAGGGTGAATGGGGGTTGGAGAGTAGAAGAAGAGAGGGAGGTGGGGATTTAGTGATTGACGGGGAAGGGCCGGAATTGGGTGGCAAGGACCGAGGAGGCCTCTTTGGCCGTTGGACCACCGTCCACGCCCCTTCCTCGGACGTTGATCAGGAGGGGCCCTCTAATGGGCGAACCGCGTCCTTCCTGGATGGTGGGACCTCAGTCGCCTCGGTGCCACGTTCGATTTGCCGACCCTGCCTCGCGGGTAAACTAAGGGACACTCCGAAAGATAGGAGAAGAGCTGTGAGCTGTGCAATCAGTTCAGAGGCATCGCTGTGTTGTATGCGTTGTGGGTCTATCAGAGTATGATTTGTTGGCCGGCTAGCCACCTTTCCTGCATAGGTAACTTTTGGATGGCTTCTATCATATAAATTTCGAGCCTCCCGAAACGAAATATTTTGTGTACACTTGCTTGCAATGATTTCTTTTTCTTTCTTATATGCTGAACATGCCCTGTCGAACGTGCTATGTGCGATCTGACCCTCTTCACAATTTATGCACCAAGGCGATTCTGCATTACACTGATCAGCAGCGTGGGCCGATGATCCGTATCTTCCACATGCGGGACGGCCACGGCAGAATTGGGTTGTGTGGCCGTATCTATGACATCTAAAACACCGCATGGGATTGGGGATAAACCTTGTATCTTTTACAGTAATATATCCGACACGAACCGATTCAGGCAAGTCAATTGAGCTAAACGTCAAGATGATATTGTCTGTGGGCTGCACTTCCTGTCCTTTCGTTACGGTCAGTCTCCGCGCCTCAATGACTCCATCATCTGACAAACCATCAGTAATTTCAGCATCACTAACGCCTCTGAGATCAAAACAGTTAATTACACCCTTCGAGTAATTCTTCGTCGTGGGTGTTTTTACAGTCATCGGTATTGTTACTATCTGACTGCCCTGTTGGCCTCTGGCTAGGTATACACATTAATTTGCCCTCACCGCTCTTTTTGCCTCTTCTGTGCGTTCGAACTCCACTTCCAAACCACCGTCTCTAAGTTTTTCGCATCGCCTGACACGTCCGAAGCGATCACAACCGTCTCGTCGCTGAAATGGGGAAAGCGAAGTCAGTTGTTTTGACCGTTCAGCGGCTTGAAAGACAAGAATGCGAGGAGAAGAAGCCATAGTGGCTACACTGTCCGCAGATCGCTGTAATTGTTCAGGGTTCTGGCCACTGTCACGTGGACCAGGGATGGTTTTAGAGTTTTGGATTTCCATGTGTTTATTTGCTTGTTCGGCTCCGCAGACGTCCCACCACATTGAGGCGCTACTGGGGGATGCCTGAGCCGCACAAGCGGGAGGTCATCAGACAACCGCGGAGCTATACGGGGCAGGCGGCGCCTTCGCCCGGCCGGGAGAGAGTCTCACCACCCCGACTGGGACCCAGCACCGCCCACCCCTCGACCCCGGCCGGCCGGGCCGGCAGGCACCGGAAAGCCCAGGCCCCCAGCCTGAGGCGACCTGCCACTTGACCCGCGTTAGGCCCCACGGGCCCGCCCGCCCCTCCGTGATATCGGGACCAGAGGTGTGTTGGTCCCCCCGTCACAACTAGCACCATGCGACGGGGAACCTCAACCTCCAGGACTCCGTCAACCCCGGGGGATGGGCCAAGGGGGCGTGGCTACCCCGATAAAACTGAGATGGTGGGCAGGACCGGGGAAGTTGCCCCGCCTGCTCATAGTATGGATAGTTGGTGTTGCAGGGCTAGATGAAGGACATGGGTTTTGGGATGAGATGGGCATTGGAATGGGAACGTATGGATGGAAGGACGAGTGAGGCATTCTTGGTCTCACCCCTCGCCGGTACGATGGTCGCCGGGTATTTGGGGCATTCCCCCACCACGGAAAGGTGGTGTTTCCGTGCAACTGTTTAGAGCTTCAAGACTACTTCCTCACTATCTCCCTCACCTTTTCAAGCACCGACTCATCAATGAAACATGAATCTGATTGTGGATTTAGTATAGCATATACCACTTGCTTGTAACCTGGAGAGTTTAAGCTATGCAGCTGAACAGGCATTATCATGGTGCGTGAGCATTACTCATGTGCAGTGCAGGCTACCTGTAATGTTGTAGCACTAGCATTTGAACTGCTATATTTCTCAATGTGAAGTACTGTTGGATGCTGCTGCTCACATTGTCTGCATTTTCCCTATTTCTGCATGTTCTCAATAGGTACCCAGGCAGGGGCGTCGAATTGTATCCTTTTGTGAGGGCCATGGCCCCACCAACGTTGATCTTGGCCCCCAATGTTGATTTGCCCCCCCCAATAAGCCACGCTGTTTTCATCTTCATTAGAAAGCTAAAGGAAAAAAAAGAAGAAAAAAAGAAGTTAACACCATGCTGTATAGAAAACTTAGTTGGTGTTAACCAGAGTATTTTGTACTGCAAAGATACAGATTGGGTTTAGATAGTGCACTGACTCTCCACCTTTTGCTCCCAAATTTAAAATTGTGCAAAAAAACAACAAAATAACTGGATTTCCTATCCACTGTGGAAGTACAACTTGCATCATAAAATGCTGAGATTAGCAGATGCTGATGGATTATAAATCAGATTGCCTTTTAAAAAAATTGCCATGCCACTAAACAACAATTCCGTTGTCATACTGATGTTTGTACACACCAGCAATCACACTTGTGCTCAACTCAAATTGAATCGAGAATCAACTCATGGATCAATTTTTTTTTGGGATGAGTGACGAGTTGAATCGATTATTTTCCCAAAAATAGATCTTGAGTTGTGAGTTGAATCACATCTTTCTATTAAAAAAAAGTTGTTGAATCATGAGTCAATCATTCGCATCACAATGCAGGATGGGAAATAAGGCACTTCTTAAAAGATTTCATCTCTTAAAACTTTTTGTTCACTCCGGATTCATACTAGATAGAATGGGCTCCACATGTACTCCGACGCAAACATGCAGAAGGAACAAAAATACTACTAAAAAGCTAATACAAGACTGAATGAAACATATCGCCAAACATGTTATTCCACTTACGATTATCAAATAAACTAGCCACTTTTCGTACCATCAAGCACACAGACAACACCCGAACGCACATCACACCACACTACAATCAGCGGAAATGCCGACGACAACGCGCCAAACCTCGCGCCTGCGCACTGAACGGTGGCCTCCGGCCGCTACGAATGCTGCCGAGGCGTCTCCAGAAACCTACTTTCGAGCCACCCTATAGTGGGAAAAACTGGCAGTTTTAAGAGACGACTCCCGGAGTCCCGGAGGCCGCCGATCGAAATTTGCTTCGTTAGCACTTTCTGTTATGAAAACTGTCTTTGAACCAATCAATGCAAGGTATTTTTTAAATGACGTTTAACCATTAGCAACTTTGAGCACATGTTTAACAGTGCCATACTGCAAACACAAGACCTTGACTGATACTTTACCTTCTGACTGTCGCGCGCGATGTCTTGGTGTCCGGTCCGTATCGCGCAGGGAGTCGGCTGCGTAAGTGGGTAGGAAGGAGTGCGCTCTGAGCTGAGGGTGAGGCGTGAATTATTTGTGTTTGTTTTTCATTTGGCTAGCCTTGTACTGAGACCAACAGTGAAAGGAAAGCGCATTGCTCCTGTGAGTTACGAGAGACAAAGCTGAGCTGATCATCACAACCAGGGTGGGAATTAAGGCACTTCTTAAGAGATTTCATCTCTTAAAACATTTTTGCACTCAGGATTCATACTGGATAGAATGGACTCCACATGTACTCCGACACAAACATGCAGAAGGAACAAAAATACCACTAAAAATGTAATACAAGATTCAAGAAAATATCCACCAAACATGTTATTCTACTTACGGTTACCAAATAACTATACACTTTTCGTACCATCAAGCACACAGACAGCAACCGAACACACACACCACACGAAACCACAACCAGCGGAAATGCTGACGACAACGCGCCAAACTTCGCGCCTGCGCACTGAATATAGTGGCCTCCGGTTGCTACGAATTCGGCCTGTGCGTCTCCAGAAACCTGCTTTCGAGCCACCCTATAGTGGGAAAAACTGACTGTTTTAAGAGACGCTTCCGGAGTGCAGCGGAGGCCGCCGATCGGAATTTGCTGCGTTAGCGTTTTCTGTTACGAAATTTTTTTTTGAACTGTGAAAAAAAACTTTCAACCAATGAATGCAAGGTATTTTTTAAATAACGTCATAACCATTAACAACTTTGAACACGTGTTTTGAACACTTAAGAGTGCCTTGCTGCAAACACAAGACCTTGACTGATCCTTTGCGCACCGCCGTCAATTCCGACTGCCTGTGAGGAAGTGGTGTTGGGTCCGTATCGTGCAGGGAATTGGCTGCGTATGTACGTAGGTGTGCGCTCTGAGCTGAGGGTGTAGCGTGAATTATTTGTGCTTTTCATTTTGCCTAGCATTGTGCTGAGACCAACAGTGAAAGGAAGGCGCATTGCTCCTGTGAGCTATGAGAGACAAAGCTGAGCTGATCACAACTCCCTGTCTTGTGGTGCCATCCATTGCTCACTTCTTTGTTTTTATGTTTTGATGTGACCAAAAATGATGATGTGTATTACTTATGCATATTACGTAGACACTGACTAGGTGCATATGATTTTCTCGTCGGTTACCGGTAAATAGATTTCATGCATGGAAAATAATATGTGCATGAAAATGTACTCCGGAAGAAATCTGTTTGCACTCAGACTCCAAACACGGAAAGCAAGTTTCCCACCCTGATCACAACTCCCTGTCTTGCGGTGCCGTCCATTGTTCACTTTGTTTCTATGCTTTGATGCGACCAAACATGATGTGTATTACTTATGCATATTACGTAGGAACTGACTAGGTACATATTATTTCCCCGTCGGTTACCGGCAAATAGATTCCATGCATTAAAAATAATATGTCCATAAAAATGTACTGCGGAAGATATCTGTTTGCACTCCGACTCCAAACCCGGAAAGTAAGTTTCCCACAGTGTCACAATGAGGCACTTGAGCCTTGTGACTCAAATGCAAACTATGAAAAAATGATATAAAGCATGTATCTTTGTGAATAGTATGCCATGACACAAAGTATGGAGCAAAACACAGCACAATTATTCACGCCTAGCATTACAATTGTCAAATTGTCAGCTGCCAGTGAGTAAAGAATCAGGGATACTGAAGTTTTTAACCAAAAACGAATGACGGTAACCACAAATAAGTAGGTACCTATTAATGTTCGGCTTGCCATTCATAATAAATATCATGCATTATTCAATCCTAGTGTCAGTAACACAAAGCACAGAAATGGGATGTGATGGTGAAAAATAGTATGGAACCGAAACAGTACTGCACTGGAATAGGCACCTGCACTGCATAAAGTATTGTTGATTTGTAATTTATCACACGCGCGTGTGACGCGCATGTGACAAATAACGTACAAAAGGTACGTTTGCCAGAGGGTAAATCGAATTTATCCTTCAAGTCTGCATGACGTCAGACAAAGGTTTTTAAAATATGATATCAGCTTGGTTGCGGAAAACTTTTCTGAAATCATACGCTATGGTCACTTTCATTTCTGCTTTTTCTACAAGGAAACATGTTTGTCTTCAGCTCACCAGGATAGTTATAAACTTGTCCCGGTCTTACCAGTGAATATTTAAAATGGGATAGCAAAGTTCGACCAGATCGCGACCTTTGTCATGTCATTTTCAACTCGTATTCTGCGGACAAACACAAATGTGCATGAGCGGATCAGATGACATTCCAGTTTGAACTGTACAATCATGGCAGGGGCGTCGATTTGTATCCTTTTGTGGGAGCCATGGCCCCACAAATGTTGATCTTGGCCCCCTGAATGTTGATTTGGGCCCCCCAATAACCTATGACATTTTTGTGCTGATAAGAAAGCTAAAGGAACAAATGAAAATGGCATGCTACTTAGAAAACTTAGTTAACCCCGACCAGCACATTTTTTTACTGAAATTAAAGATTTAGATTGGATAGTGAATTGATTCTCCACCTCTTGATGCAAAATTGAAAATTGTGTGAAAAGCTGTAGTGTTGTGTGGCGGCATCTAGGCAGCGGACAAAGCACGTGAGATATGGAATGACACTACACGAGCCTTGTAGTTATACAAGGTAAAACCCTATCACTAAATATCTGAAGAGACACTAGCACGCACGAAATGCCACAATCGTGTTTTTCAGAACATCCAAAATCGTAGTATCCAAGGATAATATGTTTAGTTACAGAATCACAAAATATCAAGTTTGCGTCGACAAATATGACGGACGTAAGACATTTGTGATGCAATTTCGCGCGGTGTTTAGGAACAGTAGATGAAAAAGTTGGTGGGAAACCTTCAACAAGTCTAGTTGATGCTTTTTTCTGATTTGTGCGCAGGGTTTCTATGTTAATACCACATAGCTGCCATAATTGCCTTCAAGAAGAACTGGTTTTACTTTGCTTTTATTAACATTTTAATTCCATTGCTCTTCGTGCTTTTTCTGCCCAGGATTGGGGCACCCAATGTGCATTTCCGTCGGGGGTTGACGCAGCTTAAGGTAATTTATAATGTATTTTATTGTTTAATGCAGTGCTTAGGAATGTGATGAACATGCTGCGACCAATCATTTTGGTAAATTTGTGTTTTAAGGTGTCTTAGGAATTCTTGGAATGTATAATTTGAATGCAATGTTTATGAATGTCACTAAGATGATGTGACCACTTATCTCCTGCACAATTGCCTGATTTTCAGGTTGTGAGCAAAATAACAGAAAAAGGGATTTGAATAACGTGACAGGATGAAATAATTTTTTTAAATATTAAATATAACAAAAACTCTACATAGCCTAACCTACCTATCTTTGGAGAAAAAAAACGCATAACATTTTCAAAATTTCCAGCAATACATTTTCCCTTTTCCAAATGAAAACCAAACCCAACCAACCTAATCAAAATTTTTTTTAAAATTTTTTTTCTTTTTTTTATAATTTTTTGGGGATTTTTTGCAAAAATCCAAATCAAAACACCTAAACTAACCTGACCTAACCAAAACTAGCCAATTGTTTGCATTATGGAAGTAAATGTGTGTTTAAGAAGCTTATCTTGTTACCACCTTAAACCACAATATTTCTGGTCAGGCTAGGTTTGGTTATGTTTTTTTTATTTCAGAGAAATGAATTGCCTGATATTTTCTAGCTTTGTTTTTAGAATTGTTTTCTCCAAAGGCAGGTTAGACTGAAGTTAGGTTATCGTACACTTTTGATGTATTTGTTTTTATGCTATGCTACTTAACTGAAAGCCAATTTTTGTGTTATTTTGCTCACAATGTGAAAATTAAGAATTTGTACAGAAAAAGTGATACCATCATCTTATTCACATTCAGAAACATTGCATTTAAAACATATATTCCAAAAAAAATTAATAAAACACCTAAAAGCGCAAATTTATCTTCCTATCATCTGGAAATATGTTCTTCTCAATGGGGAGTACGAATAACATCCAAAAGGGGTGTGGAGTGAGGTTATATAGCATAAAAGCAAAGTTAAAAGAGATGCAAGATAACTTTACATAACCCGGCCAAACTTTCAATGCAAGAAATGAATTGTTTTTATTGAAATTTTCCAGGCATTTTTCTCGATTATTTTAACTTCAAAGACCTAACCTAACCTAACCTAAACTAGCCTGCACTGGTATTTTAAAAGAAAATTATCATGCTTTAAATATATTGCATTTTGTTCTCCCAGCAAAGCCTAACCTTACCTGACTTAACCAATCCTCACTCTTTTGTATGCTTCATGGAGGTAGAATATGTGTAAAACCTGTCTGGTGGTCACCTTAAACTGCAATAATGCTTAGCTCTTCAGCATTTTTTTCCTCGGTTTGCTGTAATCTCTCATCAACGTGCTGAACGCGATGTAACCACTCATTTCCACTGCACATGCATACTTTTCAAAAGGGAGGCAACATGACTCCCAAAAAGGGGCTTGGACTTGAGTAATATAAGATGAAAAATAATGTTCAAAGTAAAGAAAAAGATGTGACATAACCTTACTTAGCCTAGCCTGACCGTCCATGCATGTAGTACAATAATTTTCTACTGGACAATTTCCTAAGATTTTTTTTTATTCACAAACATTTTCATAGTAAAAAGTTTCATAACCGAATCTAGATTGAACTGTTATTGAACAAACAAAAAATAATTTTGAAAAGGAAAAAAATAACTTACAACAAAAGCCTGGCCTAACATTACTCGGCGAAACCTATGAATGATTCATGGAGGTAAAATGGGTGTACAACTTGTTTTGTGATAGCCTTAAGCTGCAATAATCCCTTTTTTGTGCTACATGGTGCACGTGATGAGCGCATTGCACTTACTGCCTCACAAAGAACATAACATGTTGAAAGTGCTATATTTTCAGGAATGAATTACTGGGCTGATAACATTTGCTCAGTTGCCAATTCGCAGGCCAGATCTACATCATTTGTGTTAAGAAAAATGACAAATTCATCAACATCCATACTCCGGTTTGTGGATAATAAGTTATACTGACGATTTCTGATGCAATTTGAATGCATCTTATGTTCATATCATTGGAAAATGGCAAGTGTTCATGAAAGAAACAGGCGAAGTAACGTACATATATCATCATGCACGTACTCTGTTCACTAACAAGACAACAAATTCGCTCCAATAACATTAAAAACAGCATGTGGCTCACTCTTCTTTATTGTTTAAAATCGATGACAGTACTTCCTTGAATCATGTTTGGAGCGGATAAAAGAAGTGTATTCCTTTAAATGTAGAAGTCCTTTGAACCATATGTTCTGTCCTTCACAGTGCTGCTCCATCCGCCTCCAACACCAATCCTGACAAAACTTCAGGAACGCATCAATTTCCAAAGTAGCCTGTGGAAGAAGGCATGAATTGCAGCATAACTACTGTGATCTGAATTGCATTGCCTTATCATCCATCCTTGCCGGTCCATGTAGCAGATGTTTGACTTTCTTCAAACTGTCTGGACAACTTTGGAGTTGAAATCACATGATGTGAAATGTGAAGGTAATTAAAATTACGTGAGTAATGAACCAGGTTAACTACTCCTGGATTCGTATATTGCAGTATTGCATTGCACAGTGGCATGCCGAATGGGGGAGAGCATTGTGGGCAGTTGCCCCCACCCTCCTGATAGGTTGTGGGGCCCCCAATAATCCACCGAGCTCAGGAAAAAAAATTTGCTCCCTTAAAAATCCTGCTTGGTCTCCCTTAGAAATCACGTTGAGTGTTCCCAAAAATCGCGCAGGGGCCTCTGATAATAACGCTGGGCCTCACAAACTTCCACCTGGGCCCCTGACAATCACGTTGTGGCCCCCTAAAAAGTCGTGCCGGGTTCTAGAAACTCACAACTTGACCACAAACGGTCGGGCCGGAACCCCCTGAAAATCACGCCGAGCCTGGGACAGCAATAATTATCGCCCGGGTTCAAGACAATCACAACTGGGCCACAAACGGTAGGGCCAGGGTCCCCTGACAATCACGCTGAGCCTGGGATACCAATAATTATCGCCCGGGCCCCTGCAAATCACTCTAGAGGCATGACAGGTCGCACCGGGGCTCTGAAAGTCTCGTTGGGGTCACCCAAAAATTAAGCCGGGGAGAATAAAAACAGACCAGACACGAAAATTCACTCTGGGATCCCAACAATGGCTCCGAAGACCCACAAAACGTGTTGGACCCCCAAAACGTATCGTAGTCACCAAAAATCGCGCAAGAGATCCAAACAAGTGACCATGGGGCCAGAAATCGCACTTAGACCAAAACAAATTCACGCCGCCTCCTTTGCATATCTCACTGGGGGCCAAAACACCGCGCCGGAGCCCCACATAAAGACATAAAGACATAAAGACATAAAAGATTAGTGCAACTATGAGCCACAAGGGCCCTTCTTGGTTGCACTCTGTACACTGAACCAGTTGCCCACCAAATCTGTCAACCAGCCCTCCCAGTAATACTGAAAAGCAAGCCCTCTATTCTTATAATGATTGTCTATGCTGTTTTTGAAGATGTTCAAGATGACAGGAAAAAAACATTCCTGTCATTATTCCCACTTTCCAAAATTTTGCACTTACTTATTTCCGACTCTAGCAAAGAAACTATTCCAGCTGACATATTTTTCTGACTTTCAGCTGACACCATTTTCAAACCATCGGATGGTCATTCTGGGAATCTTCTGGGGTGACCTTTTCGGCCTCCTTGGCCGTGACTGGAGAGGCATGCACCTAGACATAAAGACATAAAAGATTAGTGCAACTATGAGCCACAAGGGCCCTTCTTAGATGCACTCTGTACACTGAACCAGTTGCCCACCAAATCTGTCAACCAGCCCTCCCTGTAATACTGAAAAGCAAGCCCTCTATTCTTATAATGATTGTCTATGCTGTTTTTAAAGATGTTCAGTGTGCTGCTACTGACAATGTTTTCTGGCAGCTGGTTCCAGTGTTCTACTACCCTGTTGGTGAAGAAAGTCTGCCTTAACCTTGTTCTGCTGTGGTTAACTTTAATTTTGAATTTATGACCTCTAAGTGCATCATTTCTGTTCAATTCAAACATTTCTCCAAGATGTCCCCTCTCCAGACCATGGACAAATTTAAAGACCTCGATGACATCTCCTCTCAGCCTTCTATATCTAAGTGAAAACATTCAATTCCTTCAATCTTTCCTCATATGCCAGGTTGCTTATGCCATTAACCATTTTTTAGCCCTCTTTTGTACTCTCTCTAAAAGCCAACAATCTTTTTCATAGCTCGGAGACCAAGCTTGGATGCAGTATTCCAAATGTGGCCTGACGTATGCACAGTAAAGCTTCCTGATCACTTCCTCACTTCTGTATGATACATTCCTATTTATTGCCCCGAGCATTCTCGGTGCCTTCTTCCTGGCTTCCTTGGTCTGTTCTGATGCCCCCAATTTTGTGTTTAGAATAACACCTAAATCCTTCTCCTGTTGAGTCACTGATAGCACTTGGCCACCCATCAAGTATGGAGCCTTCATATGCTGCTTACCTACATGCATGATTTTGCACTTATCAAAGTTAAATTTCATTTGCCATTCTTCGGACCACTTCACAAGTTCGTCTAAGTCTTTTTTGCAGCGAGATATCCTCATCCTGACCTGTTATTGCCCTAAAGACCTTCAAAAATCATCCGCAAATTTCAAAACTTTACTGCTTATGCCACTTTCAATATTATTTACAAATATAATGAACAGTAGTGGCCCTAGTACTGACCCCTGGGGGACTCCACTAAGAACATTTTGCCCTGATGACTTTGTACCATTTAGCATCACTCTTTGCTGTCTATCTGAAAGCCACAACTCTATCCATTTTAAGATGCTACCTGCAATACCATGGGACTGAAGCTGTATCATTAACCGTTTATGGGGTACCTTGTCAAAGGCCTTACTAAAGTCAAGATATGCTACATCAACCTGATTACCCTGATCAAATTGTTCTGTGGCGAAGTTCAAAAAGTCCAAGAAGTTTGTGAGACACGATCGTCCTTTTCTAAACCCATGTTGAGTATCTTGAATCAATCTGTTACCTTCCAGATAACTAACTATTCTATCCTCGATAATTGATTCAAGTACCTTGCAGACTAGGGATGTGAGACTTACTGGCCTATAGTTTTCCACTTTCCCTCTTTCTCCTTTCTTAAAAATAGGAACTACATTTGCCCTTTTACAATCGGTTGGAATTTCATATTGTGAAACTGATCTACAAAATATTATACTAAGTGGAAATGCCAGTTCCTTTTCAGTTTCCCGCAACACCCTAGCATAAATACCATCAGGTCCTGCTGCCTTGTTTGGCTTTATTTTCCTGATATGATTGTAAACAACATCACTATCAATGAAATCAACATCATTTGTCAGATTCCATGTCACTGAATTATGGTGTACGGTCGGCAGATTGGTCATATCTTCCAATGCAAACACTGATTTAAACTGCTTGCTCAGCTCCTCAACCATCTCACTATCCTCACCCAATGTAGTCCCGTTTACTTCCAGTGGACCAATTGTGCTAGAAACTTTACTCAGCTTGTAGAATAAAGAACTTTTTACTGTCCCCATTACAGTTTCTAGCTAAATAAGACCTAGTGCGTCTTATTCTTGGTCTCGGCTGCGCCACTGGGTACGGACGGAGTCTTCAGACTGTTGTTGAAAGCGCGAATAGTAGAGCGATTGTGCTGATTAATGTCTAATCCGGTGTGCATTTTAGTTTGCTTGGTGTCGTGTGTGGTGACTGACTAGACTCGGTGATCACGATGACTACACCAATCGGGCTTAAAGTAATGGTTTTTCGTTACGTGTAAGATGTCGAAACGAGCACGGTAGGATGTCGAAATTTGCCATGGAATTAGTGTCATTGAAAATGTTTTGGATGTCTCAGACTCAAACTTGAGCTAATGGTTTAGTTACTTATGACTGTACATTTATCATTTGTTTTGATATGCATAATTTTAGAGCTATATACTGGATAGAGATAATAAGAACTATGTTATACACTGGTATTGTATGCCATATCACATTATAGGTAATCCTTTTAATTGAAATTGCGCTGCGAAATGTTCTTACATCACCATTCCATATCGAGAACATACACGTGCTACACATAAACGAGATACTGTTAGAAAGGAGATGCGAAGACTTCATAAGCATGCATCAAGGAGCGGGATGTCGATATTTCTTGGAGAAGGATGTTGATTGATTATTCAGAAAGTGATATTCTCACCCTATTTCAGGAATATTTCATCACTGACACCAACGCACATGATTAATCAGAGTACATTGTTTGCGATGTCTGCTTTTGTGGCAGCCGTATCCATTCCCCGATTTTGAACTTGCCCCATCACAACTTTGGCTTCGCCCCTCCCTAATGTTAAGCAACAAGGAATTACTTTCACCCGTCGTCACCACCGTTCAGGTCTGCTGTGCTCCGATACTTCATCAAGGCCGGTGTGTTTTAGCCGGCATCCGATCGCCGAATTATTTTTATTGAAGCCGGTGTGTGCTTCTTGGTGTGTGGAGTGAGGGGAGGATGGCGACGGTGACGGTGACGATGACGATGACGATGACGATAGATCCGAGCCCACTGTATGGCACTGCAGTTCCGTGCTATTACTCAGAGCTGTTATGCTGACATGTAATGTGCACTGTTCTTTTAGTTATGTGTCTTGATCAGTTATGGGACGATTTCCCCATTGGTGAGGATGCTGAATAAACATAAACACCGTAGAATAAAAACTCAGAATTTCAGAGATCTGAAAATGTAGTGGGCGAAATCCGATGAGTTTTGTGTGTGTGTGTGGGGGGGGGGGGCTTCTAGTGCGTTGGCACTTCGCCCCCCCCAAATGTTTTTTTCTTTAATCGACACCCCTGCCACTGGCTTTCTTTTCCGTCTTAGGGCCTCCTCTCATTTTCTTGGCGCTCCCTTTCGTACTGGGGCCTCCTTTGCAATTCATGGGGCCTCCGTGCCAACTTTTGGCAATCTCTTGATTTCTGGGGCCTCCTACCCTCTCCTGTGACTCCTTTTTCAAATTATGGGCCTCCTTTCACGTCCTGGAGGCCTCCCCATCTGTGTTTGGAGCCTCATTATCTTCTTAGCAGGTTGCTTTTGCGTCCTAGTCCTAAATCTCCCCTTCTGGGGTTCTCGGCTTCTAAAATGTGGATCTCATCTGGCTGGTCTCAGCGGCCTTCTCTCATTCCTAGGAGACCTTCTTATCCGTCTTGGGGCCATCTCTTGCGTCCGGATAAATACATATTATCATTATTTTCTAATGTAGGGGCATACTCTTCCATCTTGGGAGCCTCGTTTTCCAAATTAAGAATATCTTGCCACCTATCGGAAGCTTTCTCGTCTAACCCTGGGTGGCTTCTTGCCCGTCTCGGTGGCATCCTTTTCGTCCTGGGGGTTCCTTTTCGTCCTTGGGCCTTCGTTTCGTTCTGTGGGCCTCCTTTTCGTCCTGGGGGCCTCCTTTTCGTACCGGGGCCTACTTTTCGTCCTGGGGCCTCCTAGCAATCTCTGTTCTATGTCTCGTATAGGAACCTGATTATATTTCCTGAGGGCCCGTTGCCAGTCTTGGGACCTCCTTGACAGCATCATCTTCTGTCCCGTCGGGTTCCTTGCTCACCTTTTTGTCCTATGCATTCCGGTTAGGAGTCTCCTCAAATTTCCGGCGGCGGTGCACCCAGTCTTAAGGGGACGGAGGTGGGGACGATTGCCCCCGCTGCCCCCCACCCCGGTGCACCGGGGTGGGGGCAGCGGAGCATGAGGTTTCGGAACAGGGACGTCCCCACCGCGGTGGCGACGTCCCTGCTCCGAAACCTCATCTCATATCCACTGGCTTTCTTTTCCGTCTTAGGGCCTCCCTAAGGGCCATTTTCTTGGGCCTCCCTCCTCGTATTGAGGCGCCTTTGCAATGTTGGGGGCCTCGGTGCCAATTTCTGGCAATCTGATTTCTGGGGCCTCCTACCCTCTCCTAGGTGACTCGTTCTGTGGAACCTCCGTTTCGTCCTGTGGAAACTCCTTCCTGTCCTGGAGGGCCTCCTGTTCGTCCTGTGGGGCTCCTTTTCGTCATGGAGGCCTCCTTTTCGTTCTGGGTCCTCCTTTTCGTCCTGGGCCTCCATGTCCATCTTTGGCACTCTCTTCATTTTTGGGGCCTCCTACCAGGCGTAGGATGACGGGGCTGGACGATCCACCTGGGACTGGGAATCAAGAAGTCCCAGGTGACTTCTTTTCCAAATTATGGGCCTCCTCATTGGACGCCCTAATTTGTAGAATCTCCTTTTCTTCCTGGGGCCCTTTTCTTCTGGGGGCTTCCTTTTCGCCTGGGGCCTCCTTTTCGTCCTGGGGGCCTCCTTTTCGTCTTGTGGAACCTCCTTTTTGTCTTGGGGCCTCCTTTTTGTCCTGAAGGACCTCCTTTTCGTCCTGGTGCCCTCCTTTTCCTCCTGGGTCCTCCTTTTCGTCCTGGGGGTCTCGTTTTCGTTATGGGGTCTCCGTGTTCATTTTTGGCACTCTCTTGATTTCTGGGGCCTCCTACGCTCTCCTAGGTGACTTCGTTGTCAGATTATGGGCATCCTGTAGACCCATAATTTGTAGAATCGCTTTTTCTTCATGGGGGCCTCCTTTTCGCCCCGGGGCCTCCTTTTCATCCTGGGTCCTCCTTTTGGTCCTGGTGACCTCCTTTTCGTCCTGGGGACTTCATTTTCGTCCTGGGGACCTCCTCAAATTTCAGGGGGCGGCATCCCTCCAGCCTCACGGCAGGGGGAGGAAATTGCCCCCGCTGTCCCCCGGTGTCGATGTTGCCGCCCCCACCCACCGCTCATGAAAAGCTTGCGCCCAAGGCTGGAGATTTCGGATGTGCATAGGCGTAGGAAAATGGGGGCAGGGGGTCATGGTCCCGCACTATTCATGAAAGCTTAGCATGAATGCTGTTGCGATGTATGGTAGGAATCAACTTCAAAACCGGTTCCCTTCGCTCGCCACACTTTTTGTGTGGCGAGGAGATGGTTCCACCACAAGCCGAACCACCATGCCTTTGCGGGTGGTTCGGGAAAGGTGGGGTGGCCGGGACCTAGGCCCTCTGGTTTGGTACCCTGCGAATATGTTGTAATTTTCCATATTAAATTGGGAAATTTGTCTTCAAAAACATCATTTGGACCCCGTACCCCAGCTTCGACAGAGACCTCCAGTCCTGCTTGCGCCTTTTTTTCTCCTGGGGTGGCTCTAGTGCACACCCATCGACACATTTTTTTCAATTTCAACCGAAGATATCCTCCGGAGGAGAGCCAGCTTTCCTGTAAAAAGTCCTTGATCCGCCCCTATTAGGTCAATACATACCATTTATGGACGTTTTACAGGAGCTTGAGGTCACGATGTATTCATTTTAAGCTACCGACACAGATTTATTTGTGTTCTGAAGGAAACTACTCTATCTTAGGAACTTTTTCATGCTCGGCGCCATATTAGTAAGTCAGTGCGAGTTTTCGGGTCCCGGCCGAGTTAATGGACCCGGGGACCGTCCGGCTCAACAACCAAAAATGCACTAGATGAAGCCATTAAAAAAAACTATTTTCTCTACTGAAAGCCAAAATTGATGTACGCTTTGTAGGCAAATTCAGTTTGCCTGCAGTGATAATCCAGCAGTTGCTTCCCTCCGCGATGACTGACTCTCAGTTTCATGTCTTCTAAAAACCATCAAGTTCTCATATCCAACAGCCGTATGAGTATGCCTTTGCACTGACCGGGCTGATTAGTAGCAATACGGCGACAACTTCTACCACAGTTTCAACAGTCTCTGACACCAACCGTTCCAACGTCCACACCTCATCACGGGGCTACATCTTATCAGCCCCGACAACATAACAGCAGCGGCAGCTGTCGTGCAACGGCCACACTCGTCAGCTGCTGTAGCGGCAGCTGATGTAGCTGCAGCTACTGTAGCGGCATCTGCCGTGTACCGGCAACACGCGGCAGCTGCTGTAGCGGCAGCTGACGTATATCGATCACACGCGTCAGCTGCTGTAGCGGCAGCTGATGTAGCAGCAGTTGCCGTGTACCGGCCACACGTGGCAGCTGCTGTAGCAGCACCTGACGTGTACCGGTGACACGCATTAGCTGCTGTAGCGGCAGCTGATGTAGCAGCAGTTGCCGTGTACCGGCCACACGCGAGAGCTGCAGTGGTAGTTGTAGTGGCAGCTGCCGTGTACTGGCCACACGGAGCAGATGCAGCGGTAGTTGACGTGTACCGGTCACACGCGTCAGCTGCTGTAGCGGCAGCTGATGCAGCGGCAGTTGCCGTGTACTGACCACACGTGGCAGCTGTTATAGCAGCACCCCGCCGCGCTGTCGAGAGCGGACTGGTCCGCAAACCATGAGGCGAACCGGCTGTCTGCCTGCTGTGACAGTCGTGATTTTTGCCGGCGTGAGGTCTCCAGGGAGCTCGTAACATCAGTTCTCACGAGGTTTCCGCGCTTGTCTATAAACCATAGCATTCACGAGCGAAAATCTTGTGGGCTGATCCGCGTGATTGATAACTTATTTCTGGGACTTCGGAGGATTTAATGCATCGGGTTTCAAGGTAGTAGGTGTTTTGGGCAAGGAGCGGTTCTTGGAAATGGTTTGTTATCAGCAAATTGGTATTTGACAATGGTTAGTTGTTTGCCGAGGGCCATTTTAAGGAAAGAAGCCTTTTCAGGTGGGTGGTTTTAAGCCACCTAACATCTTTGCTTTTCTGGATTTTAAATAATTCGGCGTTTTAAAGTTTACGAAAAATTTGGATAGCGGGCATTCAGATTGAGTAGTTCAGAATATTACCGGGTTTTGACATGCGGAAATTGTAACGCCACCTCTTTGAGTATGTTTCTGCTCTTTTCTGGAGTTGAAGCCTTGAAGTTTTGAGTTTCGGAGATTTAAGGCATGCAACTTATTGCGACACTAGGATTCTGATGTCGAAGAAGTGGTCTGTGTAACGAGGATCGGTACGCACACAGATCGTTTGCAATCGCTGAAGCCTGTAAAGACAACGCATTTTAATGGTGTTTTAAATGCCATTCTGTTAAGTGCAATAGACAAACATGCTTGCATTAAGTGCAATATCCAAAGACTCTTGCATTCAGACATACTATCTCGCTTTGGCTAATAGTTAGCTTCAAATAAAAAAGCGAAATATATTTTTGGGGGTATATATGTACTCTGTACCTGCTCTGTACCTGCTGCATTAAATGTGTTGAAAACAGAAAACAGAAAAGAAGAAAACGGCCAAAGGCTGCTACATGTCTTTCGTACACTATTGTATTTACGCAATTATTGAATGGTGATAGCACTAGTAAAAAGAAACTAATTAAGTCGGTGAGGTATGGTTGTTATTAATGTTTCCACTCATGCTGCTCTTTCGAGGTTGTTTCTCTGTCAATGCCTTCGTTAAAGATTTATTTCTTGATCACTTTTTTTGTTCGGTAGCTTATAGCCAACACAAAATCCTCTTAATATCAACGTGTGTAGTACGTAGACCAGCACGGCTCAGCCAGCGGCCATTGGACGGACAATCTAATCATAAAATAAGGGTTGCAATTGTGCGAATTTGAAGAATGAAGAATATTCAGTGTTGAATTGTTAACCTAATGGTAAGGATGGAAAAAGCTTGCATATAGAATCTGACGAACCTTTGCGGACTAATCTGCACCACACCACTGTGTGGTGTGGTGCAGATTAGTCAGCTGACCAAATTAGTCAGTTGTGTATCAATCAAATCATGTCCATGGCTTCAATTTTGATGTTTTCGTTTGAATATGAATTGAGCAAGAGGCGTGCAGTTTAAGATGCTGTAATATTTTGTTGCTAACTATGGAAGCCTGACAATGGAGAAATCTCTACTTTCTGAGGTTCATTTTCTTCCATTCCAATTCAACAAGTTGCAAACAAATGATGAACATTGGATATACAGCCATGCATAAAACACAATGACATTCGTACATGATCTTAATACAATGCGATGCTTGTTCTACCGCATTTGCTGTGGCTACAATGTGGAACCATTGCAATGCTATCTAATGTGATGTATAGGCAACTTTATCTTGGTTCTAACCATATCTTACTGTTTGATGTCTGGTGAAACTAATCGACATTTACATTTGCGTTAGGAATTGCTTTTGAAAGCTGCATATCATGTATATGCTGGACCTTTCAATAAATATCATTGATAGTCTGGCTGTTCTCAGCAAGTATCATTCCGGAAATCTTGGGAAATATTTCAAGATTGATCAATAAATTGTTACAGGTCTATGGCATTCATGGCTCGAATATTGAAATGGGCCGCACAAGTGGTATCAGGATTACCATTATTAGACTTCTTACTAAGTTTATGTTGATTTAAATAAAAACGAAGTCACAGACCGATTCAAACACCGGAATGTATCCGCATAGATCAGTCAAAAAGCCCGCCGGTTCTGACCAGGCTTTCTGACCGGGCTTTCCGTCCTCGCCATCTCTCATCACTAATGCTTTCTAAATTTCGGATGTTCAACGGTCCTAGATTCTTCCATAATTTCCTTCAAACTCAACTGTAGTGAATAGCTGGCGTGGCTGTCTGCCAGGTGGGTACATAGTTATCAAGGGCGATGCCGCCGGCGACTGTCTGCGGCCAGCTGTAAAGTCCATCCTTACCATGATTCACAGCAACCATTCATTGGGGTCGACGGTCCCACCTCTCGATGATCATGCGTCCCCATTCAGATAACCGTGGAACGCCCACGCGACCATCAGAGACACCATTTTCAGTTTCCAAAATATGGCCAACCTCCCTACTGCCCAGGGAACTAACTTGGTGCGAAATACACATGGAGGAGAGGAAGCATTCATGAAAAGTTCATGCCGATGATTTACTTGAAACACAACATTGAGATGATTAGTTGCATTCGAGAAATTCAGACTGGTGTTGCCATGTTTCCCGAAATAGCCATGTCGCGCTAAAGCAAGTGTATATCAACATTGTCCGATGCTGACATAATTTCGGTCTAGTGCATCTCAGTTGATTTCCAGGCGAAGAAATTTAAGTGAATTCAGTGAAAAGTGCTTTAGCATCCCTCTTTTCTATCGCTATCATCTCCGATTGGTGTAGGCACTTTATATCGTATCTCCGATTGGTATCGGTCACATCATGTATCATCTCTAATTGGTTGGCCACATCGTTATCTGCCATTTTCCTCCATCGTCAATAATTGTGAACATTCATATGGTTATATATTGCTCATAAAACTTTGAGGCAATACAACGCTCGATGCTAGGCTGCGTCGCACTTGTTGTGTATTGTATATTATGCATGTCATGCCCTTAGAATATCGAAAAAGCATCCACCATAGCAGGTAGTCTAACGCACATTTCATTCAATGTTGGTGAACCTTGTCATACGGTGCAATCATCCTAAGCAATAAAATGGTTCATTCTCAAGCTGCGTGCACTTTACCTACTATTACCAATCGCACATCCGCTCATACATACACAAAAGTCGCTGTCACGTGTCCCCAATGGACCCTAGTTATGTACAGGTCAGCCATAGCTGGTGATCTGGCTGGACGCTTCTCAGGGGCCAGGCAGACAGGCACACGGAGCTTCCCCTCGTTGGTGAGCACATGTAGTTTGTTGACGGGCTTTGATGAATAATCTTTCCAACGTCGTTGACACCCTTCCAACATCTGGACTGCAAACTCTCTGCGGTTTCTAGCTTTCACAGTGCTAGCCCTAGAAACATTTTCCGTTGATTTCCCCCGCACACACGAAGTCCTTGATGTTGAAAAACTTCACCTTGCCTGTGGCGATCGCGTGCGTCTCAAAGCCCTCCCAGTCGGCTGGGTACAAGCGAACGATGCCGTATATCTTGCGGGCCGTCGACACGAACACCTTGTTGTACTTCCTGGCGAACTGTGCTGCGCAGTAAAAGTAGCTCATGTCGGCATCCGGGTCGAAAATCTCAACATGAAAGAGGCGACAGCCGCTGGCGAACCAGACCCGCTTCAGATCGCTGCTGGGCTTCTCCGACAGCGTGACCGAGATGGCGGCGCGCGAGCACGGCAACGTCTCGGGCACCGCCGTTTTCCAGATGCACGAGATGGCCTTCTTGCGGTCCGTCATCATGCTTTTGAAGGTGACGGTGCGCTCGAAGTGGCTCTCCAGCGCCAGCACGTCCTCGTTGCACGCGGACTGCTCGGGCGACGTGACCTTGCTGCACTGCTTCAGCGGACAACCGTACTCTCGGTTCACCAGCGCCGCATCGCTGTCCGAGGGTGTCGTCCAGTCGGTGCCGATGGCCGACGACAGCAGCAGGCCGTCCGTCTTTTTGTCCTTGCTGTGACCCAGGAATGTGCTCTCGCCGTTGTAACTCAGCCCGTACATGTCGAAGTGCATCACCGAGGCGTAGTCGTACGGACACTTGTCGTAGTCCTTGTAGTTGAGGAAGAGGACGTCCTCGAGCGCAGTGTTGTGGAACTGGATGTGGAGGTAGTCGTCGCGGTCCGGCCTCGAGTGCTGGTGCACCAGACCGATCACGTGACCCAGCAAGTGGACGACCGTTCCTTTGTCGCAGAACCCCGCCACGGACATTTGCATGTTTTGGGAGTGGTAGCCCACCTGGGCGTAACATCCGGTGCCTTTGAAGATGCTTAGGACGTTTCCTTCCCCTTCTGCGAACTTCATGCAAGTTTTTGTGGACCATTCTGTCATGCCCGCTAATACTAGTGACTTGTCTGGGGAAGGGCTACTGAACATATACGTTATGGTGTTCTTTGGCCATTTCTCGTGGATCAGAGGGCTGCTGTTCTCAGTAAGATATCCTGTCTTTGTCCATCGACCCTTTTGCTTTGAAGAAAGCACCATATCACCTTCAAAAACAATCTTGCGAACGTCTTGTAGTTGCCAATTCCTCATTATTCGGTCAGTAGGTGTCAAAAAATCTTTTCTTGCATCTTCGCATTTCTCTTTCTCCTCATCGCTGAATATATCCACCGACCGCCCATTCGCTAAGGACGCCAAGACAAAGAAACAAATGAGTTCTAAGATGTGCATGGCAGAAGCTAATGGTACACATGAACCGAAATGCAAAAGGTTATGTTAATTTGAATACGTTTAGAATACGGCATGTGATTGTAGCTTTTATAGTGATGCGTTAAATGCCATGAAATAAAGGATAATTAATTCGATTTGTGTCCTGGTTCGGGGCATAGTGGATTAATGTGCGTCAATTTAAGGACGAAAGATGATATTTGTTCACACAGCATTCTTAGCATGATATTACCGTTTTAACGATCTTCCGATATAGTGATCCCATTTTCCTTCTTAAATCCAGTCAATTACGATGTCTTTAAGCGTATTTTCCAGCACATTGCGTATCATGTTTGCCCTACATCAGTGCAACATATAGCTGCAATGTGTTGTATAATATTGGTCTTGGTATCATCACACGGAAATTGGGATATATATATATATATATATATATATATATATATATATATATATATATATATCATGCACGAATTTCCCTGACCCCACGCTTTCATAACTGTTGCACCAGCTTCATCATCAATTTTCCAACAAAAAATAACTGCCCAGCTCACTGAAGATTGAAGCATCCAAGCATTGCCATCTGGAACTAATGGTGCCCCAGCTTTCTTCCATAAGAAAACATCTTGATTCCTTATCAGGTATGGAAAGGGCTGGAATGTAGCAACTTATGCTACGCTTGGAGCCGTCCGGGAAAGTTGTTCTGCAAGTGGTGGCTATGATAAATGTAGGATTAAAGCTTCCTCTGGATGACAATTCCGAGCACAGATGCTGGATGCATAGAATTTACGGTAAAAATCGCTTGTAAAATCCTCTCGTAAGATATCGTAAGTAAAAATGTTATAGTGTATGAATCGCAAGAAAATGGTCGAATCTGAGAAGGGTGAAGGACAAAAAAGCCACAGAATAACGTTTTGAAGGTAGAACCATAATTGATCACATGCAAAGCAATGTCATGAAAGTTATTGTTCGTCGTGTACGGGACCTATGGACGTAAGCGTCCCCTCTGAAAACATGGTTATTCAAAATAGTGGAATTATTGCGGAAGAATCAGTCTGCCCGACAAGCGCAAGTCGGTTTTCCTTGCGCTGACAATAAAGCCAGACTTCGAATGCTGTCTTTTCAAGCGATTCACAGGTGTCAGTTAGTATGCTTTTGGGATGACCCAAGACACCCCAACTATTTTTTTGCCACTCGAATAACGATTTAAGCCATCCCAATGGTTTTCAAGAAGAAGATGGCAGCCGTGAGAGTAACATTGTACATTGGAAGCATGTCTGGAGATGATTACCAGCAACAATCTTATTGCTTACGTATCCTCTGTTCAGTGTGCATATATATATAGGTACTCCTAGTCATTAACCATTTAACTGATATGTCTGCAATCATCATTAGGCTGATACCTCCGCTAATATTACCACAGCAATTGCAAATGGCAGTTACGCCTGATCCAAAAGAAATTGTTGAGGTGTCTGAAAATCAGACATGAACAACTGACACATCTTAGCATGCCATTAAGTTGTGCACACGATTAGCGAGTGTGCGGATTAAGGTTGACGATCCTGCTTGCTTGTGCTATATTTTGAAAACGTTGTAGCTCGACCAAAATGATTGAGAGCTCCTATTGTTCGGTATTCCAAAGCTGAACATCCTATTCACCTGGTATAGTTAAGCTAAGCTGTATTTGTGAATTGAAAACATCTTTATATTGCCCATTTGTAGTATTGTTTCCACAAAATGGCATGCTTACATTTCATTATATCGCTAGCCATAATGACTGAAATCAATTGAAGCAAGCTGTTCAATTCTGAAAATTATTGAGGGGCACAACAAATGGGGAAAACGGGTGGACTCGAACGGATTCGGTGTATCCCACATAGCCCCAGGTTAAAAGTTGAAATTATTGGAGCATATATTGAGGGGGCACTTGCCCCCTCAAAAGTACACAAAACAACGCACATGCATGGATGGTTGCAAAACACTTGGATCATGTTATGTATCGCAAATGGTAAATGCATAACACGTCACTGTTCACACGATGCATCTGACTTTGACGACTTGAAACTAGTAATCGTCGTCAGGCATGTGCAAACAGTTCGTTCCTCTTCTGGTTACAGTGAGTACGTAAGTAAGGCTTCTTCTGGTTGCAGTGAGTACGTAAGTAAAGCCTCTTCTGGTTACAGTGAGTACGTAAGTAAGGCCTCTTCTGGTTACAGTGAGTACGTAAGTAAGGTCTCTTTGGTTGCAGTGAGTACGTAAGTAAGGCCTCTTCTGGTTGCAGTGAGTACGTAGGTAAGGCCTCTTCTGGTTGCTGTGAGTACGTAGGTAAGGCCTCTTCTGGTTGCTGTGAGTACGCAAGTAAGGCCTCTTCTGGTTGCAGTTAGTACGTAAGAAAGGGTCGTTAAAACTCCATAGTCGGAGAGTTTTAACGGTCTTTCCTGACTTTAGTGGACGATTGACATCGGAAAATTACTGTGGGACGCGTTCGCTACATACCGCACTGTGGTGTCATCGTTTAATTAACGAGGAAGTGGTGTAGTCGGAGTTCAGCTAACAAGTTCAGATATTCTTACGCGTTTTAACAGAGGCATGCTGTTAAGTGAGAAGCAAGTACCTTGTCTTTCTGTTTCTACTGGCCTTTTGATACCGTAATAACATTCATATTTTGTACTAGGTCAGAAGTCGCCTGGCTTCCGCCGGGCTTATCTGACCTATGCTGCTAGCTCCGCGAGCTCTTTACTATAGGAATCCACTTCAAGTCCCCCCGAATCTAGCACGAGCTGGGCACTAGCAGATCAGACAATTGTTGTCGCTCAATCAACTGACTTTCAATACAGAAAGGGGATACGTATCGTGTGCCACATCCCCAGAACCAATTACCATCCCAGTTCCCCTCCGGTGTACCTTTGTTACCACGCATGGTGGTACGAAGTCGCCAAATTACGCCAATTGACGTGCAATGCATAGAGTGAAGGCATGCATTCTGATATCTTCCCTTCACTACAGCCTATCAGCAGTAGCTTGGTAAATGATGAATGAATGGTTCAACGAAAAAAAGAATGCTGAATACATGACGAATGAATGAATAAATAAATTACTTTACTAAGTTAGCCGGAGTGGCGGTAAGTAGTTGGTCAGTCAGTCAATTAGTCAGTCAGTCAGTCAGACAATCAGGCAGTCAGTCAGTCAGTCAGTCCGTAATTCCGTCAGTCAGTCCGTCAATGTGTCAGTCAATCAGTCATTCCGTCAGTCCGTCAGTCAATCAGTCAGTCAGCCAGTCAGTTCGTTAGTTAGTCAGTCAATCAGTCAAGCCGTCAGTCAATCGATCAATCAGTCAATCTGTCAGTCAGTCAGTCCGTTCAGTCATTCACACCGCCAGTCAGTCAGTCCGTCAGTCAGTCAGTCATTCCGTCAGTCAGTCAGTCAGTTAGTCCGCCAGTCAGTCAGTCAATCAGGACGTCAGTCAGTCAGTGCTTCAGTCCGTCAGTCCGCCAGTCCGCCAGTCCCTTAGTCTGTCAGTCCGTCAGTCCGTCATTCCGTCAGTGCCCAGCCACGGCGCCGGACATTTTCACATGTTGAAGGAACGGGCGCAAAGTTTAGAATGCTTAAGCATAGGAAAGGTATATCTTCTATATGAAAGCCTTCCAAATGTAGTCAGTGCGGCTGGCACGGTATTAGAGAAGAATTTTCGACCGATTGAAGCTTCAGTACAAAAACCGCCAGCCGGCGGTGGCATGCTTGAAACCTTTTGGGACGGTCGAGAAGGTGTGTTTGTAGTGATTCTGTGAGTCCACGATTGAGACGAAACTTTTTGAGTTGGATATATTTTAAATGTACCGTGGGTGTCAGCAAATTCACGGCTACAAGTGTCACTTTTAGCCTGAAAATGTCGTTCTACAGAGGCGTTAATAGTACGAAAAAACGGAGCCGAATTTATACGTCCAAACACATCCCACTGTCGTCGCAGTGACGACGCCCGCTTGCATGACAGGTGAATGAGGTCAATGTGAAATGTATAGCCGGTACATGGAGTCAAGTAATGTAAGCGGTATCGTGTCTTCAAAACGGTACCGCTTGCATAGACACGGGAACATAATAAATACCGTGTTCATGTGCTCAGCAAGGTTCTCGAAGTTCTCGTCCACATACATGGCACGACACAGGTACTTTCCAACATTAGATTCATTCCACACATTTTCATAAATCGACCTCCTTGTTGCGATCTTCTCACCACAAGCGTTTTACAGATTCTTTTTCAGCGACATCGCCAATATTTGTCGTCCTTCAATGTTGTGTGGTGCTCGTTTTTAATCGAAGTTCACCAATGACTACGCGAATAAACGAAACTTAGAAAGTGACGCGTGAATCAAAATAGACAATGCAATTGGCACGAGCCTATGACCAGCAGTGTAAGCAAGGAACTTCGGTAATGCCAATAAAACGTAGCCAACGAAACATTTGTGTTTATCCAGAGAACAGCACGAAACAGCACGTGAAGCACAGCAAGTATGCTTCAGGGGACCTAGACACGCTGGCATATCATGAGGAGTTAGCCATTCATGTCATGCTCTCCAGTGTGGCCAATAAAAAGTATACATTAGATGATTTTCAGACATCTTAGCATTTTAATGGGAGAGCTTTGGTTTAAGCAAGCGGTCTTAATCATAGCCATTAAGGTATGGGTTTCTTAGCTTGTTTTAGCTTAAGGGGAATCTTAAGCCTCCAGTCGAGATAAAAATGTAGTTTCTAGATGCGCCTTTGCAAAAGCGGGTGTGGGATGAGATCGAGCGGATTAATACTCACGTGCTCCCGGTCTACCCATTAGAACGCCCCAATCTACGTACCAGCCTCTCATACTAACAAGCTCCAATGGTCGGAACATTTATGCCGGACTGTTGGTTCCATTTTTAACACTGACCAACAAGCTGGATTTATCTGGAGCAGTGATAGACAAAACGATGCACGAAAACCGACACAAAATAAATATTTCACGCATCACGAGACGAAAGCCATTCTGAGGAGCCGGAAGTCAATGCGAACTAACCGAAAGCCTGCACGTGAGTCGTTGCGCCTAGCCTACTTGGGCCCGGCCAGCAGTATAGCGCGCAGAGCATGTCGCTGCATCTGCGTCAGTCGCGCCGGGAACTCCACCTCGAACCTGATGACGAGGTGGCCGTACAGCCGGCGGCGGCCCGGCGGCGGCGGCCGTCCGTCGACCGGCAACGCCGGCGCGCCCGGCACCGGCATGCCCTCGCCGCGCACGATCTTCTCGTAGCCGGGGAACACGACGTCGTGCACGCTGACGTGCAGCAGCCGGCCGTCCAGCGTCTCCACGTCCACGCTGCAGCCGGTGAGCGCGTGCACCAGCGGCACGCGCACGCGGTACACCAGGTCGTGGCCGTCTCGCTCGAACTGTGCGTGCACGGCGTCCTCGAGCACGAACACCAGGTCGCCGGGCGTGATGTTGGGGCCCTGGTCGCCCTCCTCGCGGAAAGTGATGGTCTTGCCAGCAGGCCAGCCGGGCTCCACGTGAAGCGTCAGGATCTTCTCGCGCAGGCTGGTGGTGGTGCCGCCGTCGTCCAGCACACGTCGGCTGACGCGCACCTTCTTCAGACAGCCGGTGTAGAGCTCCTGCAGGCTGAGCACCAGTGGCGTCACCAGGTCGTCGGCCTTTTTGCGCTGGCACGTGCCGTCGTCGCCCTGGTACTGCGACAGCGGCTTCTTGATGCAGTCGATGATGTTGGCGTAGGGGCTGGTGGTGCCGAAGAACTCACGAAACGTCTCTTCCGGCTGACCGCAGTAGACATACGGCTCGAAAAAGCCGCCGTCTGGATTGGGCACTCCCCGTTTCAAGCCAGCCTCGCCGTACTGGTCGTAGATGGTTCGATACAGAGGGTTGCTGAGAACGTCATAACCCTCGCCAAGTAGTTGGAATCGTTTGGGCTCCTTTTTAAATCTTTCCGGATTACGTACTGGGTGGTACTTGAAAGCCAGACGACGATACGCTTGCTTAATTTCTGTATCGGAAGCATGCTTCTCCAGCTCCAACACGCCATAATAGTCTATTCCCGTCCTTTGAAAGTCGTGCATGATGGTCTAGTTCACTTGGAATTTGCACATGCAAATTTTGATTTAAATGAGCATCTTCGCTCATAGAGGCATTTTCCTCAGTGCATAAAAATGTTTGTTTCGCTATCAACTTCGTTTTCCTCGGTTCGCATATGTACGACACTCGCTATGCTGATTTGTGGTGTTTTCAACAGAATTAAAAAAGGAACAAGATATAAATGTTATGCCGTATATGGAAGCATTTCTTCCTCTCAGAAGATTTCAATTTGATTTGATCTTATTTCAAACCTCCGCTTAGTTTTGTGCCACTAATTTCCTACTGAGAACAGCAGAGAAATGATGCAGATTTGACAGGCGTCTATGGTTGAATTGCTGCCATATTTCCGTGGCACATCCAACCCCGAATGGAACACACCGATAGTAATTATCAGAGACGATTAACCATTGGCCACTGATTGTGAAGCGAAAACATGGTTGAGCAGCAACCACGTTATCTTTATGGCACTCCGCGTCACATTGAATGTTTTGTGGACATCAATTGTGTATCTATATGATGATCAAACTGTGGTTCTCTGATCTTGAACAGGTGCAATGATCTCATAGACTGTCATCCGTAGTATCAGCAGTAACTAAGTAAACCATATTAAGCATAAAATAAATTGTTTTACCAGTCACAATATTTATGTGATCTCTAAAAATGACTAAGGCTGTCCCTAAGCCATTGCTCTGGTGGAGCTCAAACAAGCACACGTGGCTTCGGAGGATCAAAGCAAGTCAACATCAGAAGTTCATTTTCGTTCACGTATATAGCAGAGTGCCGAGATCGTGGCGCCAGGCGGCGACCGTTCCGTGTCGGGAGCGGGACAATTCGCCGCTGTAGCCATCAGCGCGTCCAGTCTGGTCACGTGGCCGGCTGGACAGTCGCGCACAGATTGACCCCGGTTTGTGTGTCGGATTGCGACGCTGACGAGCTAGCACAGCGAGGTGTGCTCGCTTGAGGAGGCGCTCTCAACAGTGGCACGTGCATTGTGGGTGCGCCGTGCAACACAGGCCATACGACACCCAACACTTGGGTCACAAAGCGAACTGCGCTGGAAGCTGATGACAGAAATACATTTTACTTGATGGCTGTTTGCACCTCCTTACAGAGGTTGAGCTTTTCTATGTCACCAATTTGTGGGATACTTTTATCATGCGTGCTGCTCCATGAACACAAATAAGTCTCCAAATATGTATCTTCAAGTAGCCATGGTATGCCCACCTTCAAGAATTTTGGAAGAAGCTGACATAGCGAAGTAAAATGCACACATCTACCTGAGTGTGATGGCTGATATTTGATCTAGGTACTTACGTTGTTAACGCACACAAATTGTATCATTTTGATACATGATTATATTTTTAATAAGTCATTCTACATGTATTGGTAGGGGCAACAATTTCTGAAAAACAGCGGTGGACTCAATGCATTGAGCAAATAGACGTGCCGATGTCGATCGGAAACCCGCTGGTGTTATTTGTCAGGGTTCCATGTTCAAAGTGATTTTTTTTCGCAAGGGTTCTATCCAGTGTTTCTGTGTCTTGGACTGGGATTGCACAATTATTGGGTTCGGTAAAATATCGGAGTGTAGAACCTCGACAAGCCATATACTGGTGTATGCATTTCTATAAATGGGCGCTAAATGACCAGCCATGGTCGATGCGCCCTAAAACCACAATCACACACACACACACGCATTTCTATAAACGAGTGCATAAATTTGCGGAAATAATGGTGAATAAATAACACAGCTAAGTCATATACAGTGATTCATTTTTCCATGCATTTAAAGAGCACACGGTTTCCCTTGGCTAGAAGTGAGTAGTTGGCTTTACATAGGCTGCTTGCTCCCAGGTCGCGTGATCTCAGGAACAAGGTAGAGGGCGAAGACCCGGCATAATGATCGGCATAAATTAATAGGTACCACCAAATATAATTATCACATCAGCTATAATAACGAAATATATTTTACCATCGACGCTGCTGAAATACGACTTAAGACTTACGAACATCAGCAAATTTGAATAGGTGTTCTGATTTGGAAGCGTGTATATCGACGCCGACGTCGATTTACACGGAGTCCCCTATGTGTAAATCAATGCAGATCTGCGTCGATATACACATAGGGAAGCGTGTATATCCACTCATGAGTCGATTTATACAGGAAATGGTCTTCTGTGTATATCACGACAAATGTGAGTACATACACACCATCGGCGCCATTTGTGTAAATCACGATAGAAATATGACGTCACTGGTATCGCTCGCGTTTCCCACCTTCACAGCAGCCATTCTCGCAGCGATTCTCGACTCCCGGGTGCGGCTGGGGCGGTAGTGTAGGTCAGTCTACCTGTTGGTTTCGCCACTTTGATTCATCCCTTAGATCCACCTCTGTGGTCCATGCCCTTGGATTCACCCTGCGATCTACCCACTTGAATCCACCCCCGGTTGTAATGTAATTATTCCATTGTGTCCAGCCCTATGATACATATCTGCCCTTGGATCCACCGCTGTGATCAACCACACTGAATCCAATCCTGTGATGTAACCCATTGGATCCACCAGTGCACTCTTGATCTAACTGGTGCATATTTGTGTTTGGCTCAGTGTATTTCAGCATCAATTATTTTCTGGCTGGTGTCAACTAACTGACACTGTGAAGCCTGGTGCCAATATATATTTGAGAAACTGGCAAAGGATGTTGTGTTCTTTTCTTGAACTGTGTTATCAGAAGTGCAACTTCCTAATGACGTTGCTGAATATAAGTAGAATTTAACTAACGAACATCAGCAAATTGCAGTATGCTTTCTGATTTACGTGGAGACTACACACAGCTCTACGGAATATGACAGCCAACGAATGACTGCCAGATGACAAATTGGCGCTGTGATTAAATTAGCGAAGGATGAGGTTATAAGCCAACGTCCTGAGCAATGGTAGACAAAATGATGACAAAAGTATACTTAATCGATGTCAACTAAGTTTATAAATCCACACCTGAACTCCTGACATGCTTCCACCGCACAACTAATAAATATTCACAACACACTCCACGAGTAGGACGTTCGTGCACCGATTGATATGCTACTTGCCGACTATTGGGATATATGTTTCGGAATATAACATTTTTTCAAGGAAAATTATACTAATGCAATCCGTCTAAAATCGTTTTACTCTCACCATGAAGAATAAATTTTTTCCAACGAAACAGCTGAGAAAATTGATTGAAACCAATTTGTATTAATATTAAAAGCTCTTCGATGTACATGTCTGGACAAAACACTTTGTACGTACATACATGCACATGCACTTTTTAGTTCATGTCTGGAATGTTTAGTTGAAGGGAGGAACGACTTGAAAGGCTCAAAGGCTAGTAGACAGGAGAGGAAATTGCAGCTGTAAAACTGACTGTTATGTGTGTCACAAATACGTGGAGTTCTGAACAAATGCGTGCTGCGAAATCAAGACACTGAAATTTCTGGTTATCTGGTTCTCTATTTTTCAACAAAGTCATAGCAGGGTTGGGGAACGTTTTTGACGGTTGTGGAAAATTTTCACACGTAAATCTCGGTTCGTATTTTTTGTGCACATGATTGCGTAAACTTCATAAATAAACATTTCCTTGTCCATCAATCAATATACCACATCCAAATCTTTCAGGAAGCATTATAAATTAAAATATTTATAGTCTTTCTTCGCAGTGGTTTAAAAAACTCCCAAAAGAGTGGCATCTGTAGAGCCACGCTTCTCCTCCGGCCAAGACCTGGTAAATTTCTAAGCCGTCTCCGGGAGTGGTGGTTTCCCTTTATTAGCCGTGAGACGCATGGAGGCTGCCTTCATTTGAAAATGGATTACTTCGTGTTTTGAATTTGGAAGCCCAGAGATGGTATCTTGGCAAAAGTTCTGCGCAATGCGGTATTTTCGTGTTAGGATGTATGTATTTGGATGATTAATGGACTGGAAGGCAGGAAGTGGGACTATTAACTGCTGTGGTGTGGTGTCGGCTGATGTAGGCAATTAGGATCGATTGGGTTGTTGAAATTGAATGTCTATCATTGCCGTTGGTGTGTAAGAATTAATCACGATCAAAGCATGATGCCTATAGATACCTATAGATACATTGTACGGATGTAGGTAGGTAAGTAGGTACCTACCCACTGGCCGATCTAGCCCACCGGTTTGGGGGGGGGCAACTTTCCGATTTTGGCGTCAGCCCCCGCCCCACCCTACCGCCAATGGCTTGCCTAGGATTTGCATGAGAGGGTTGGGATGGATTTGGAGGGTGTCGACCTGCCATTATTTTTGGTTTAATAGCAATGCTGGCAAATGCACTGCAGTACACACTCACCATGACTTACGCCCAGTTATTTTTGCATCAGCAACAGGCTTACCTTTGTTCAAGGAAAACAATTAAAAAACTCTTTTCATAGTGCGAAAACCTTGACTTCCTGTTTACCTGACCACATTAACAGCTGTCTTCAAGATAATCATTATTGCGAATATTGTTAATGTGAATTTCTTACTTGGAGTAACGGCAAGCAAGCGGATCTCAGTCTCATGAAGGTGGTGCAACTCTGGACTTAAGCAGGCATAGGCTGGGCTGGGGCTGACTTCTGGTGCCGGCAGGAGATCCAGACAGGAGAGGTTGGAGGCAGAAGCTCTCCAGTTGAGGAGAAGGTTGAGATGGATAATCCAGACTGAATATAAGGACAGACATTTACTTCAATATGTACCTTTCAGTTCACAACATTTTATTCCTAGACATCTTAGGTAAGACAATTATTTTACCACAACAAGAACAAGAAAGTTTTCCATTTATCAAAATAGCCCATTTGATTACCAATCCATGAATATTCCTCCAATGGGAGGTTAGGCTAGGCTAGCACGCGCCCTGGAGGGGGCGAAATCCGCCCATACCTCCGTTTTTTGCACATAACTCCATATTTGACCAGCTGACTTACGCCATTCTTTGCGTACCTGTTTAGAAATGACCGGCGCGTTGGTTAAAGCCAGAAAACGGAAATCGGCCGATTTTTGTTCGTGTAAGGGACCGTTAAAGTAAAAAAACTTTCGCAGCGCGAGACAACAAAAATTGGCGCCGATGCGCTTCCCGTATATTGGCAAAATGGAAGTGTTCTTAGGGATACTAGCGATCTATTTGATGTGTATTGCTATGCTATGTAGTTTCAAAGTGATGTTTGGTTACCGAGGTCAAGTCACGTCAAGTTCATGACAGGTTAATGGAACCAAACTTGGTCAACTGGAATGCTGTCATAAATGCAAATGACCGTCATGCTATTGATGTCACTTGTTGCTTCCTACACGTCTTGAAAACTACTGCTTGTCATTGTGTACCTAAGCGCTTCAATACTGTATTCATGCACTTCACTCCTTTCTTTGCGAAGCCGATTGCGCCGAGCCGCCCAACGGAGCAGTCGGACGGGCGGCCCGGTTCCGGTAATTGGAGCAAGTAATGACCTCATAAAGTGCTGCTATATAGGTGGCGTGGGTTAAATGCCTGGTCCAGCATCTGTATTGCATCATTAGCAATGCCCAAATCATCAATGATGCCCATTTTGGAGCATTCAAACACAATCATAGTGATCCATAGCAATGACAAGCCAATCCACGCAAAACCACAAAATTTTGCCATTTCGACCTTACATGTAGATGTATGTACTTGCAAAGTACTTTGTCCAGACATGTACATTGAAGAGCTTTTAATATGAATACAAATTGGTTTCAATCAATTTTCTCAGTTTTTCATACTTGATGCGTGGCTAAGTACTATCAGTGACTCAACAGGAAAAGGTGTTATTTGGTGTTATTAAGGCGTTATTATAAACACAAAATTGTGGCCATCAGAACAGACCGAGGAATCCAGGAAGAAGGAACTGATAATGATTGGGGCAATATATAGGAATATATCATACAGAAGTGAGGAAGTCATCAGGACGATTTACTCTGCATATGTCAGGCCTCATTTGGACTACTGCATCCAAGCTTCGTCTCATAGTTATCAAAAAGATTGTTGGCTTTTAGAGTACAAAAGAGGGCTACACAAATGGTTACTGGTATCAGCAACATGACATATGAGGAAAGATTGAAGAAATTGAATGTTTTCACTTAGATATAGGCTAAGAGGAAATCTCATCATAGATAGATAGGTTGAGAGGAGATCTCATCGAGATCCTTAAATTTGTCCATGTTCTGGGAAGGGATATATCAGGGAAGTGTTTGAATTTATCATAAATCATGCAATCAGAGGTCATCAATTCAAAAGTAAAGTGAACCAAGGCAGGACAAGGTCAAGACTTTCGTTCTTTACCAACAGGGTAAAAGAACATTGGAACCAGCTGCCAGAAACCATTGTCAGTAGCAGCACATTGATCATCTTTAGAAACAGCATCGCCAATTATTATAAAAATAGAGGGCTTGCTTTTCAGTGTTCCAGGGAGGGCTAATCGACGGATTTGGTGGGGAAATGGTTGAGTGTCGGAGTGCAACCAAGAAGGGCTTTGTGGCTCCTCGTTGCACTGATTGATGTCTTTATGTTGCACTGATCTTTGATGTCTTTATGTAACAAATCGCATATTTGTAGTATGCCAACACACTGAGGAATTTCATGGTGAGTGCTTGAAGACCTTCCGCCAATATATTGGCTGATATCGCGTTTGCGCAAATGGCGATATCGTAAAATTCTCGATTTTTTGCAGAAGGCTGACATCTATGCTAACTCGTGAGGTCAAGTAATCCGAAGTTTGCAAATCGGATGTCTATGATTCCAGTGGCCTGAATGATTATAAGTACCGGGAGTACCTACCTACATACGTATTTGCCAAAATCTGACCAATTTCACTTAAAAGACCGCATTTTAACCGCTTGAAACATTCGTTTATGCGAGATCATCTACAACCTGACATTTCGCGAGCGACAAATATCTCCACATATTGACCTGGAGCCAAATGTCCCACTCGAGTGTACTGCTCCTGTGTGCAGAGGTGCAAAAAGTGTCCAGCCTGTCATCTACAGAATATCGAACATCACCAGGCTGTGGCATGTTGATAGTTCATATTAAGACCCGTATGCATGTGTGTGAGCGCGAAATATGTGTGTGTGCATTCCAAGTTGCAGAATGATGTGATTTGTTTCTGTCATAAAAAAAACTATTTTCGCACTTTTCACGGCAATGCTCCGTGTTTAATGCTCCCATGATCATGACCAAACGTCAAGGAGATCGCAGTCACTGTCAGACTCAAGTCCTCTTTTTGACAAATGGAGTAGAAGACTTCCTGGAGATAAAATAATATTTTTCGCGGCCAACATCACAGACAAGACCATGTTTGCAATACTTGTCATGACTCTCGTCTCTCAGAGACGAAAAACCACCTACGCAAACATACACAAGTTCAGCTTCAACAGCGCTTTGGTACTTATTAGGTAGATACGTGCACACTGAAACCAGTTTTCAAAACAAGCTGCGCCGGAAAACGGAACTCTTGCGTCGGATTCAGTATCTGGGAGGTGACAGGATACTGTTCCGCCCATCAGCCGCTTGAGATTGCCGAAAGTGATGCCTGGTAACGGTTGTGGGCATCGACGATCGCAACAAAAGTATTGGTGATGGATAAAATCAGAAGGACTTGTGAGCATCACAAAGAGTGGGGCTATCCGCACGTACAACTTTCATTCCACAGTGGTGTAGAGACAGTGGAAAGCGGAGCCTTTTTCACGGACTGAAACACGTGCAGCCCGTGTCATGATGACTGCGCCCGCACACTCTGCAGCCACTGATCGTCAATTTGAAAATCATAGTCCGTACATGGGGACATGATGTGAAGGTGACGGCAAGTCGCTAAGTTTAGCCGCTTCCGAGAACCAGACCAAATCGTGAAAAACGCCCAAAAAACGTCGCTTCCGGTTTTCACACCCCTCTCGCGTGCGCATGGCGCGTGACTCAGCGATAAATATCTCCACATATTGACCTAGAGCCAAATGTCCCACTCGAGTTTACTGCTCCTGTGTGCAGAGTTGAAAAAAAAGTGTCCAGCCTGTCATCTACAGAATATCGAACATCACCAGGCTGTCGCATGTTGATAGCCCACATTTAGACCCGTATACATGTGTGTGAGCGCGAAATATCGACCATGCCGCTTAAATGGAACAAAGAAAACACTTTAGTCTATATATATGATCTCTAATTTGTTCAATTATATACGATCTTCAATTATGAATTAATATGTCAAATTGCAACATAAGCTGATCTTGCTTCTATAGTGCGTATCCACCAATATCCATCTATGGTGCGTATTATTGTGGTTTAATGTGCTCACAATATGTTGTGCACACATTTTACTTAGCAAATCAAAACAACAGGTTAGGCTAGCTTTTATTGTGAAAATATGCTCAATTTATGTAAGACAAAAACAAAATTGTTCTTTGAAAGAAAAAGAGAAGACAAGGCCAGGTTAGGTTTCTTACCATTTTTATTTGTGAACACACAACTTGTGCCTATAATGAAGAAACAATTTAAAAGGAGGTGCGGTAAACTAGGCCAGTCTAGTTTAGGTATTACACAATAGCAGTACGTTATTTTGCTTTCCAAATAAATATATGCACTTCTGAGGGGAATTAGTGCTCACAGCATCCTAATCATGCCAATAAACCTGGTATTACAACATGCTGTTCTCCAAATCCAATGACTCATTGAAACAGAAATTCACCAATACAAATTGAATTCCCTTGTACAATGTGGAAGTCAATATAGCACCAATCAGGGGCGGATCCAGCCAGCAAATGAAGAGGGGGCCAAATCGATGACGAGTCCGGGGACCGGGAAATGGGGTCGCGTTGCGAATGGGCGACAAGGAGGTAATTTTCACTAAAAACAAACGATCTAATTACTTGTAATTGCCTGGCAGACAACAGTGGCCACATCAGACCGGGAGTGATCTGCAATGTCACAAGATAATTTACTCTGCTTAAATACCGACATGCTTCACAGAACTCAATTCAAAATAAATATTTCACTCGTTATACATTCACGGTACACTCTTTGTACGATACATCGAACATGAATGTCCTAATTCTGACGAAACTTACGCTCTACGACATCATATGCACGAGTTACGAGAAATAAACGTACGGGACAAAACGAGACATAAACAGTGACGAAGGAAAAAGCGAGATCATTGAAGTCACGCTACTGTCTGCATCATACGCTTATCCGCTTATAACACGATGCCTCGTCAGGTCTCACATGCGAACTTTAAAGTCCAGCCGGCGCACTCCCGATGTAGCGAAACGGTCCATGACCTCGCTGGTAGTCGGGAGCTGCCCGCGGTGTACCTGGATCAGGATCAACGCCTCCAGTCGGTTCTCGGACATCGCAGCTCGGAGTGCTGTCAAGGTGCACGTCACTTTGCAAAACACGCGCTCAGCCTCTGCCGTCGACACCGGGAGTACGGACAGCACTCGCAGCAGTGTGTGCATTGTTGGGAAGATTGTGGCGCGGCATGCGTTCAGGGCTGCGATGGCTGTCAGCGGAGCGTCCTCGCGTCGGTCCCTCCACATCGCTGACCAGAAATTCAACTCGGCTTGCACCTGTGACTCGGTTACGCCTCCCAGCAGCCCCTTGAATTGCTGGTAGGCTGGCTAGACCTGGGGCCAGTCATCGGCGCCGACGCGTTTGGGCAGGATCGCGCTCAGGCCTGCCACCAGCTTCATGTGTGTGTCGAACCGCATTGTCACAACTTGGCGCGGCTTCTTTATCTCCACGTGCAGGTCCTGCGCGGCTGACGTCACCCTCGTCATCAGTGATGCGAACTCCTTGTTACCGGCTGCAGCACAGACTTCACTGCCTCGATGAGGTCCAGCGCCTTGATCAGATCGGCTCCTTGCTCTTGTAGAGCGAGAGCCAGAGGCCGCAGGATGCCCGCCAGGCGTTCTGCGACCACCAGGCCCACTAGAAACTCTGTTTTGGAAATAACACTGAGCAGCATGGCCGCCTTGGAGCTGGAGCGCTGATCTTCCCATGTGGCGATCAACTGCAGCGTATGGTTGACTGCAGGGAGCTGCTCACAAAAGCGCTCCACCGCCACATGTGTCTCCACAAACCGAGTCTGGCACAGCTTGATCAGTTTGTGCTGCTTGCCGTCCTCCATGGACTGCGCTTGGCGGAGCATCTCCCCTCTTGGCTCCGTCCGTGAGGAAGCACACAACCGAATCCATCGTGTCGAGGGCGTTTCGGATGATGCCGACCTTGATGATCAGGGACGTTGAGAGATTGAAGGCGTGTGCAGCGCAGTGGTAGTAGTCCCCCAGGGGTGCCTTGGCCTTCACCTTGGCAGCTACCCCGACCTTGGCACTTGCCATGGAAGCAGCGCCATCGTAACTCTGGGCTACCAGTCTCGTCGTGTCCAGCTGAAGCTTCTGCATTCTTCCAAGCAGAACTTCAGCCAAGTTCTCATCTGACATTTTGAGCTCTGGGCCAGTCATTGTCTTGCGCAGTGTCTGCAGTACGTCCAGCATGGCGACAGGGTCTTCTTGGATAACCAGCTGGCCATCATGCTCGTTCACGTAGCGAATTACCACGGCCATATGCTCTCTGTTCGACAGATCTGTGGTTTCATCGGCCATGACCGTCCAGGCTGTGGACTTGTTTACCTTGTTTACTATGGCCTCTTGCACCAGGGTTTTCATGTCATCCAGAATTTCGTTTTGCACTGTTCTACTGGTGTGCTTTGCGTTGTCCGAACACTCCTTCAGATTGACCCTGAGAACTTCATCGTCACTCTGCAACCTGAAGCGAAGGAGACCTCGGAATTTCCCATCATTGCCAGCAGGAGGAACGCCGCTGGGGTCGGTCCTTCCCTGGCCACGATGCCCTCGTAGTGGGATGTTCTGCGTCGCTGCGAAAGTCACTGTCTCCACGAGCGCGCCCAGGACGGAACGGTTTCGCTCGATCTCGTGCTTGCTGGCCGTCTGGACCACTGATTCGATCTGGAGTTGCAGTTGCTTCACCATGATCAGGAACTCGCCTGCTCTCGCCGCGTCCTTCTAGTGTGAGCCTGATCTCGCATGTGCGCTGAGGGCTCCATTCTTCCCCGACATGTCTGAGAAGTCAGTCATTGGTCGACTGACCAGCTTTCCCTTGGAGCTCCCGTGCCCGCCACGTACGCCTTCGTCCACGCCCACCGTCTCGCCGAACAGGACGCAAACACTGCACCAAGCACCCGAAAGTTCACCTTTTCGCGAGACGGCCAGCCACTTGTGCTGGTCCATGTGATGTACTAACAGGTATCGCGGGCGACGGACTCGTTGATTGTGATAGGACACTGGGCAATCACTCTTGACCGAGGGATGCCATCTCCTCATCAGCCCAGCCAGTTTATCAGTATCGCTCGGCTTCGTTCCGATTAGCCCGCGCCGTCTTTCCGGTCAAATCCTCACACCCCGTCTCGGGGGAGGGGGCGGTTGAAGACCCCATCTAAAATCCAAACTAAGCATCGCACGAAAACGAAAGAGATGTCATCGGAAAGCGCTCGATGAGTAGAGTCCGGGTCCACCCCAAAACATTTCCCCCAAAAGTGGCGTCACCAGGGGGATAGATTTTCACTTTTCACGACTTACATTATTTTTTTTACTCTGGGGAGTTAATTTTGCGAGATATGTGAAAAAACAAGTTATTTGGAATGAGAAAATGACAGCGAAATCGACCGGGGCTATAATTTTTGTTGCTCCCCAAAAATACAACTATTTTTTTCAAAATTTCAGAATTTTGAGTTTTCAAGTTTTCTTTAATTTTCCTGCTCCGATGGGTAGAGCAGACAGAGAAACGTTGTTGGAAGTCAACTTGCCCTAAAAAATATGTCTTACTTTAGCCAGAATCCTGCATTTGAACTGCAATATGGAAAATACGCAAAATTTGTATGTAGTCAAAAACGACAAAAATGAGAAGTTCAACTGATACGTTTTGTTGCACCTGTAAAGATAAGCAAACGCTGAAAGTTTCATTAATATATCTGTATCCGTTAAAGCGTGACGACTGGTTTAACGTTTTTTGGAGGTGACTTCATTTAATCTTGACTAACTCGTTGATCCTAGAAGACCCGACCTAAAAATTTTGAATCAGCATGTCAAATTGATGTGGGAAAATGTATGCCAAATTTGGGCGCGCTGCCTCGCGCCGTTCGTCCGCTATTCGTGAATAACCTGAGGGGGGCTGTTGAAGAACTCCCCGAGACGGGACGGGTTAAATTTCGACTTGCTCGCACCTTGGTGGGGCGGTCAGTACGAGCGGATAGTGCGCACTAGGGTGGCACTTATTTTCGAAGTTTCGATTTTCGGCCGGGACGCCCCCGCAAAATGTGAGGTTGGGTTAGAAAACCCCCATGCCAAAATTTAATGGAAAAATATTTACATTTGGAGGTGGCACCAATCGCGTGAAATTCTTTCATAGCCTATACATGCAGTACAAATGGCTCGGGGTGGGTGGCGCACCCACGTATTTTCACTCATAGTCGAGCTAGAGTCCTGAATAAACGGGCGTGTTTTCAGTGGCTATACAAATCCAGTGATAATCTTTTAAGGCCAAAGGTCAACCGATGACCTCTGTGGTCAGGTCAAAATTCCGAAATGGGCTAAAAATTACAAAACGGGTTAAATCTCTCGAAGTACATGACCTAGGGCCCCATAATTAAGAATGCAAGTAAGACTGCGTCCTCAGGATTCCAACGATATCTGGTATGTTGAACTGTCAAATGACAAGGTCAGGTCAGGTCAAACGTCTGAAAAAAAATGCCCAAAATCTTTCACAATCTGGAGACGGTTTGACCTGACATCACGCGTCTTCCCGCGACGATCGCGATATACCAGTGCTTTTCTAGACGGCGTTTCCGCAAGGAGGTGCCAACGAATAAACTGGGCGTGAAAACACACAAGGATCAGATTTCCTGGGAAAAAGGTGGGAAACGGCGGAAATCTGGGCGAACAAATATACAGTGATACGGACGACCAGGGTTGCAAGGCCTGGCGATATATCGCCAATTTGGCGAAATTCGAACCCAGTTGGCGAATCGTACTTCATGAGCGTCTCTGACGACGGTGGAAAGCGTTTCACTGTCAAACTGGTGAGGGAGATGCTGTCGGACAAAACCAACTACCTCTACCTCCACTTCGCCCTGCCTCTAGTCCGGGACTTCGAGCGGGCCAGCGGAGTGTTCCAGGCGACTGACGCTGAGCCCGGCAAGCTCCACGAGACGCTGACATCGCTCCACTGGAGCCTTCGTCAGCGTATGCTGAGTCCAGACCATGTGAAGTCAGGGAGGCCGCTGGGTGAACGAGATGTTCTTCCTCTCCATAAGATCGACTTCGGGGCGAAATTTGAGATGGAAGCTGCAGTCTCACATCCCGTCTCGCCAGCTCGAGGAGGTAGGCGTTTTCTATTAAACTGTTTAAACTGGCGGATCTAGGAGGGTGAGGCACATCGGGCATGTGCCCGCCAACAGAATATGGGCACAACTATGTTTGTGTCCCCACCCTCAAAAAAATCACTGGCAGATCCAGATGTTTCACCTCTAAGGGGGGGGGTACATCCCCGAAGTTCTGACGTTTCGGAATTTTGCATGGAATTTACGAAATTTCGCATGAGGTTTTCAACTTCCGAGGGGTGAGGGGGGGGGGGGGGTGCGCTCCGAAGTCCCCATATGCTGGGATTTTGTAAGTAATTTAGTGCAATCCCCTCACTTGAAACATACTTCCAACGTCCCTGTTTAGCCCCCATTAAATTGGGACACTGGATCCGTCAGTGCCCCCTAAAAAAACGTCGGCTAGATCCGCCCCTGACCCCACAGATTAGAATTATCGCCGCCGCGCCCAGGCTTAGCACCCCCCCCCCCTCCCCCCTACGTCAAGGGGCCACTGCGCCAGAAAGTGCGTTCCATCCCGGCCTCCATCGTGACATGACCAACCATGGTCGATGCGCCCTAAAACCACAATCACACACTCCATCGTGGCGGGTGCACTCCCAGTAACACCGAAAACTGCCTTCGAGGGTTATTGGGGGAGGGAGGGGGGCAGTAGGTAGTGCGCCGAAGTTGGTAAAATTGTAGAATTTAGACTTCTGGACCCTTAAAAGTAGCGCCCTTAAATGTGGCGCCCCTCGGATGGAATGCACCCATTGTTCCGGATGTTCCGCGTCCGGGGGGGGGCACGCGCCATCCCCCTGTTTCCGCGCCTGGTCATGGTTTTCATCCGCCTGTCCCGATTTCCAGGTCCGAATGCGATGCGTGAGCTTCATGGCAAAAGCAGTCAGACGGGTGGAGTCAAGACTTCCGTTTTCTAGTGAGGCGTACAACAAGCTCCACATGCTGTACCCGCAGAAGTGTCTCTCTCACATCAGAGCCAGCTTCCGGGACCTACCATGGCTAGACCTGGTCGATGTGGACAACTTGTCAGTGGTAGAAAGTGAGTACAGAAAACTGCTGAGCATCGAGTGGGATATTCATGCTCTGCCGGAGGGAACAATTCCTTTCTGGTCATACCTACTGACGTGTGAGAACGCGATCGGCGACACGCCTTTCAAGGACCTTGCCATGTATGCTTTGTGTGCACTCAACTTTCCAGTGAGTAACGCAGTGATCGAACATGTGTTCTCTCATCTGGCATTTGTCAAGAGTAAACTCAGGAACCGTATTGGACTGAAGCTTCTTGACGCCATTCTCGCGGTTCAAACCAGCTTCCGCAATGGAAAGTGCTGCCGTGATTTCACCGCCACTGCCGGCATGTTTGCGCGTCTCAACTCAGCTGTAATGTATGCCGGCAGTCAGAGCACTGATGACACTGATATAGATGGACTGTTTGGGTAAATGTCCCCACACCGTACGGTGAAGCCAGGTGCTGCCGATCGCCGCGACACCTTGACGGGCGAACGCTAACGACATCTGTCGTGCACGGCCGCAGAAGCGCATTCACGTCCTTGTCACCGCCCGTGGAACAGTTGATCTCAGTGTGATTTAGTGTCATCACAAGTGACTACAGCACGTGAGGGCTGCAAACAGACGGCAGCGAGGGTTGGCCTGTTTGCTAGAAAGCGTGTGGTTGTTCAGTCAGTGGTGAATTACGACTCCCGATCGAGAAGAGTGTGCAGTACTACGTTGGACAGTCAAGTAATTGCATGAGGCGGCATTGTGCGGTGCGGTTGGAACTGTGTGAGAGGCGCCGGTGAGAGCGCGGTCTGGGCGCGTCAGTCTTTCATCGGAGTGTGATAACGTATGGCTCTGCCGCTAGTGTTTTATTCTGATACCTAAATGAGAATACAGAAGTCGCTTAACAATGGAATGTTACGGCCCATTCACCCATGCTCGTACACAAATTACTCAGTGAAAACGGTCAGAGGTGACGTCATTAATGACGTCGTAACTCCGTGGCCCAACGTGACCTTCAAAAGGTTTTTCTTTTCGAGGAAGTCATTGAGTGAGGAAGAGGTGAGTCATTGCGAACCTTTTTCTTCAAAAGGTTCGCAATGACTCACCCGTCAGCTATTCCAAGTTTCGGCGCTCTACGCGCGTCGTTTTTATGTGGTCCCGGAAAACCGTCAGGGGGTTGGGGGAGGGGGTGTGGCAATCCCCCTCGTCCGACGAGTGTTAAGTCTGCCTCCCATAGGAGCGCGTGCGTGTTCGAAGATTAGCATTAATCCCACCCCCGGAAAAAAAAAATTCCTGGATCCGCGCCTGGGCGCTCCGAGCTGCTCCAGTGTTCGGCACAGAGCTCCACCGCGAGATGATATCCCATTTCCAGGTAGATATTTCAGGTGTTGCAGTTAAGAAATATTTATTTATCGGTATTTAATTATTTCGCAGACTGGTTTTGCAGCGGAAATTTGGCGAAAAATTTGGGGTTTTTTTCTCCAAAATTGGTGATGGTTGGCGAAAAACATCGCGCGAATTGGCGAATCTCATAAATTTTCATCTGCCAACCCTGCGGTCGACAAGTGCGAGTGCCCTGAGTGCAAACGCATCTCGGCTTGCGGTTGGAGACCATCCGCAATGATAAATCGGGATAAGTGATACACTACTGGTGCCTGTCATGGCTGTTTCAACAAGGTCTAAGGCTCAAGTATATCTGGTAAATTCCTTGGAGGACAAAATAATTGGATCAAAACTGCCGTCCAACCGCCAAATCCTATGATTTTTCCTCCAACAACACAAAACGCAAAAAGAAAACCGAAACCTCGGCAGCAGATGAGACATCAGGGCAGTAGCTAAATGTTGGGATTGCGCGGTGCAGAAGAAGCAGAGAGCGAAGGAAAAAGTGATCAAGCTGTATAGGAAATGGCACCATTTGAGATACAAAATTTGCAAGAAGTTAAGAAGTGGCAGGCCGCAGCCGAGCAGGGCATCGCCGACCGCTTGGAAGAATCATTCGATATTGCCCATGGTGACGCTCTCAACATGATGAACATCCAGGCAGATAAGGAGTTCCTCATAGCTCAGCGGCAGAAGGACCGCAGCAGAAGCATGGCGGGAACTGACTCAGCTTCGCATTGAAGGAGCAGAGGCGCCACCGCCGGCATGGCGCCGAGGAGGAACAGCGCCGGCGTCATCATTAGGACTGCCGCGAAGCAACAGAGACAGCTGAGGTGACAGACAACTCAAGTAAAGAAGATGTTGAAGAAGACGGCGCCCAGGGTAGTGGGCCTGGTGACGGTGGCACTACAGCTGCCCATCCAAGAAACGACACGGAACTAGGATGGTTATCAGTTCAGAGTTATCAGCCGCCATGGACAGGACGAAGACGCCCAACAAGGCCGCGGTACAAGTCCTGGCGGCTGCGGCGGAGACACCGGGTCACGATCCTGATAACTTGGTCATCACCCGCGAGTCCTTCCGAAGAGACAATGAAGTTGAGGAAGGCAGCTGCCAGCGAAATCAAGGAAGCGTTCTCCACTGACGTCTCCCTCACCGTGCACTTGGACGGGAAGATTGTTGAAGACGTCGAAGGCTGCGTTGGCCGTCTTCCAGTGCTGGTTTCCAGCGAAGGAGTGGCGAAACTCTTAGCTCCGCCGAAGCTGCCAAATGGCACTGGAGGCGCCGTGACAACAGCAGTGATGTACACGCTGGAGGACTGGCAGATCGCCGACAGGGTGAAGGATCTAAGCTTTGATACAACTAGCAACAATACCGGCACCTCCCTCGGCGCCTGCACCACCCTGGAGCAGAAGTTGGAACGGAAGGTCCTCCATCTGGCGTGCAGGCATCACATGTTGGAGTTGGTGGCAGCGAAGGCGTATGCTATATGCATGGGGCCTTCGTGGACTCCAGAGATCTAACTCTTCAGGCGTTTCCCCGACAGGTGGAACAGCATCGACAAGCAGAAGTCCGAACCTCTGAAAGATGCAGATGGCGTGAATGAAGAGCTGAGAGTTGACTTGGTCGCCAACTTCAAGACCCTGCTGGAGCAGCAGCATCCTCGGGATGACTACCGGGAGCTGCTTGAACTGGCTGTGATTCTTCTTGCTGGTGTTCCTCAGCGAGAGATCAGGTTCATGCGTCCTGGTGCCGTCAGCCACGCGCGGTAGATGGCCAAGCTCCTCTACGCCATCAAGATCGTCTTGTTCAGAAGCCAGTTCCACCTCACGCCGAAGGAGCTGGCCGGCCTCAAGCGCTTCCTCGTCTTCGCGGTGACCACCTACATCCCAGCCTAGTATACATCACCGTGCCCAGTATTAGCACCAGCGCAGGACCAGGCCTTCGCCAAGGCGCTGGCTGAGTACCGCGATGAGCAATTGTTCAAGGCAACATGAGCGGTGTTTGGCCGTCATCTCTGATATTTAACTGAACGCCTTGTCGGCCTGGCATTCTTCGACGAGACCATCACTTTGGAAGAGAACAGGGAGATGGTCATGGCGCTGGGAAAGATGGAGAAGAAGAGCCGCCGTGGCGCGTCAGCATGAAGAACGAGGACGTCAAGAGGATGGATATAGGTGACTGCGTCACGGAATCGACCGCCTCGTTCTTCACGATGATGGATATGGACTTCCTTCCTGGAGGTGGACCCGGTCATGTGTTCAGGGCATCCGGCGTTCGACGCTGTCTCTTGGCGAGCCAAGTCTTTCAAAGTCGTGAACGACTTCGCAGAGAGAGAGAGAGAGAGAGAGAGAGAGAGAGAGGGGGGGTCGTTATTGCTGTATCGCATACTGAGACCTGTGAGGAATGGACGTCTATCATGGTTCTTTGCTTTGGGTAATACAATAAAAAGTTGTATTTGTTTAATTGTGTCATTCACAGAATACGTTTATATCTAGAGCTGTGTGCCGAATCTATGAATGTCACTCGTACTATATAATTTGCTGAATTTACTTGTTTCAAGTCATTGAGCTTCATTTTTGGTTACCAAGTAGCCAAGGGAAATAGCCTTGGGCCAAACTTGTAGCTCGGCATGAACTGACCTCAAATGACTTAAAGTTGTCAGCATAGGCATCATTGGAATCCCGAGAATGAGAGGAGTCTGTAGCGTTCGCCCGATGTCTCTTGCACATTTACTCTATGAGGTACGACCAACTATGCCTAATTTTAGCCGATTTAAAAAGTTTGACCTGACCTCAGAGGTCACTGGTTGACCTTTGCTCTTAAAAATGGGTGTCACTGAATTCTTCGACAGTGGTGTGGAGACAGTGGAAAGCGGAGCCTTTTTCACGGACTGAAACACGTGCAGCCCGTATCAGGATGACTGCGCCCGCACACTGCAGCTACTGATCATCAATTGGAAAATTGTAGCCGGTGCATAGGGCCATGATATGAAGGTGACGGCAAGTCGCCAAGTTTAGCCGTTTCCGAGAACCAGACCAAATCGTGAAAAACAATGAAAAACGTCCCTTCCGCTATACACCCCCCGTCGCATGCGCGTGGCGCATGACTCGGAAACGGTTGCCACGACGATGTTGACAATTGTCGTGGCAATACTGAGGTGTTGGTTTGGTGTCAATCGATCCATTGGTTGTCGAGACATTGCGGTCTGAGTCGGGTAGATGGGGAGGGCTAAAATTGGTGATTTTTCGAACGTAAAATCTCAGTTTTACATGCTATTCCGGTAATTCACCTGACCGGTCGCCCGGTCAGGTGAATTACCGGGCGACCGGTCATTCACCTGGCAGCCGTTCTCTCAGGACCACAGTGACGGGCATGCTCAACACGTTGACCCAACCGCAACGAAATTGTGCCCAACTGATAGCCAACATTTGGAGCTTTCACGTCACGTCAACCATATCTGGTTACCTGTGATGTGAGCCGTGCCACACGCCACAAACTGCGCTGGAAAACGGAACTGTTGCGTCGGGTTCAATCTCTGGACGGGGACGGGACAGTTCGTAGGTGACAGGCTTACCACGGCAATGTTAAAACCTATGGACTTTACCACGAGTGATGGAGTTTTTTTTTTCAGTCCCGCCCCGTATCCCCTCGATAATAGCTACTAAATTGTTTCTGTACGCTTCTGATACATGCACTGAAACAAAATGAGTACGTATATGTCTGGATGGTTAGAAAATACAAATGGATTGGGTGTGTTTAGAGGCAAAACGACCTGATGATAAATACAACACATACGCAATGATAATACGGTACCATAGGTTTCATCATAATCGGAGATATTTTTCAAATATCTGTCACCCACGCTCGTGGCCGAGTAGCCGGTTTTTCACCTCTGTGCTCCCATCACAATGTCTGGTTCCGCCCCTGATGCCAAGCGACACAGCGGTGTGTGACAGCCAGAAGGAGCAAGGGCAAGATACCAACTATAGGGCTCGGGTGCTGCGTGCACACGATCAGACACCACAGCGATGCAACAGCTGGCCAAAAACTGGCGGACAGACGCCAACTACGCTCTCTCAAGACGGTGTCGTTGCTCTTTTTGTCTCATGTCATTATCGCCCAGTCCACGCCACACACAACCGTTCAGCTCAAACCAAACTGAAAATGTTCGGTGTTGAATGCACCAAGCATAGAACCCAACGTCCCTGAACCAGTCAGGTCACGTGACATGAAGAAGTAATCACGCGATGGGCTGCTGCAGCCGATGGCTCGGTGCTGAACGATACCCGGTGCATTAAACTGGCCAACCCTGGACCGGAAGGTCACGCGGCATAAAGGCGTAATCACGTGACCGGCGGTGGACTGAGCACTAACGATGCGGCACGACGCGTGCAATCACGAGCCCCTTCTTTGCACTGAGATTGCGAGCACTTCACAGGAAATACTGGAATACAAGTTGGCAACAATCAGCATTGAAACGATTGAAGGATGTGTATCTTGAAAACTCATTACCAACATAACGAAACCATTGACGTCTCCTAGGCTTCACCATCAGTTCGCTAATTGGGTCTATCACATGAACATTCCTTTACCCATGCCATCCAGAATTTCCCGTGCCCATTCATTCCTGGAAGATCCCAATCATGCACAGAGCAATACCATCCGTCGAAGGGATACTCTGATCTGCCTGTTAAACTTTTCCAGACTTTTGTCTGTCGCATGGCCATGTGCACTACCTCGATAATGGCAGCGTAGGGAAGGCAAGCTGATTGGAAGTTGTTCTTACTATTCAACTGCATAATAGCGTAGGGCTGGCGCTAAAGCAACATTCTCCAGTTCGGAAAAGGGCAGCGTGCCCTCTTTTCTCGTCACGTCCAGCGCTCATGTCTTGGCTGACTCCACGCTGTCCTACACCACGCTTGAGGCCGGTCGCATTGAGTCGCAATATCTAAGTGATTGAGACATCAGTTTTCCATTACTCAGTGGTTGCAGGACCGCACTTGAAACGTACAAGGAATGTTTGATAACGGTTATCACTGACACAAAGTTCGATTTACGATGCCATAAACTTTTATGATATGAATTTGCGTTGCACTGATGCCAACACGCAAGCGGACCTTCTGCTTACACTTCAGCGACTCACGATCTGCTGTCAGAACTTTCCAGGCATATAAAACAGGCATGAGTAGCTGGAGCAACAGAAGCTGCTCAGGGTGTAGCTGTTGGTCCCGGTATGGAGGAACAACTGCACTTTGTACGGCGGTTCTACTTTTGCAACATACATCCTATGTTTGTTGGCTGTATTGCACACTTCTTTAGGGCCATAAATTGCTTCGTTGATCCACTTTTGCAACTTATGCAAACATATCTAAAGCACATCATTCTTCGCTAGGGCATGCATAGGGAGATGGGCCAGAAAACTGCATCTGAAACACCTGCATACAGCCTTCGTAGAATCGAAATCCTACAAGACTGTATGAATATGCTCCAGCCATACTATAGTGGCGTGTCGTCTGACATTTATTGCGCCTGCACACTTTATCGACATGCCACAGCGTGTGGAGCGGATGGCCCTTATTGAGCCACGGCGAGGTAAGAGTAGAGCTGACCTGATCAGTTCAGGCTGTCTATAACAGTGCCGGCAGTGATCTCATCAGTTCAGTCTGTCTATAGCAGTGCCGGTGGTGATCTCATCAGTTCAGTCTGTCTATAGCAGTGCCGGTGGTGATCTCATCAGTTCAGTCTGCCTATAGCAGTGCTGGCGGTGATCTCATAAATTCAGTCTGTCTATAACGGTGCCGGTGGTGATCTCATCAGTTCAGTCTGTCTATAGCAGTGCCGGTGGTGATCTCATCAGTTCAGTATGTCTATTGCAGTGCCGGTGGTGATCTCATCAGTTCAGTCTATCTATAACGGTGCCGGCGATGATCTCATCAGTTCAGTCTGTCTAAAGCAGTGCCGGCGGTGATCTCATCAGTTCAGTCTGTCTATAACGGTGCCGGCGGTGATCTCATCAGTTCAGTCTGTCTATAACCGTGCCGGCGGTGATCTCATCAGTTCAGTCTGTCTAAAGCAGTGCCGGCGGTGATCTCATCAGTTCAGTCTGTCTATAACCGTGCCGGCGGTGATCTCATCAGTTCAGTCTGTCTATAACGGTGCCGGCGGTGAGCGGGGCAGTGGCGGTGCCGCCGGTACGTGATTCTGTGGATGGCCTGGCTGGTGTCCGGGGTCCGTTTGATGTCCATTGCCTGCTTGCCAACTGACGCCACCACCGCTGCAATTCAAGGACGCAGCCATGTTTCATTTGCTGGCCGGCCGTTAATTAGTGCGGGGATGGAAAACAAACACTGTCGTCCGGCACTGCATATCTAACTGATAGGGAATTAGGATTGTATTGGGCATTCCAGGTGGGAAAGTTACTTCAGGTATATGAAGGTAAAAATGAAGACCAATCCAAGTCAAAAAGAAGTTAAACGAAAAATGTCCAGTCATTAAAATAGAAGCAAGTTGAGTTCTTGTCTGGAAGCGATACTTAAAGCCAAGCAATCGTCAGAAATTACAACCGAAACATTATAAAACGGCTCACAATATCAAACACGCATTGGAAATGAATATGCTTGTCAAGCAGCTTGGACCAAAAATAGTGGTTCAACTAAAAACATTCGTTCGCTTACTCCAAAGGCACGTCATTGCACCAGGCTAAAAGTGTACAAAATGCGATGCGAAATTCGTTTCCAGTCCCTTTTGACTCTTCGATTCATAGCGGAACCAAAACAAGTACGATTTTTTAGTTTCGTTCTTTACATTTCAGTCGTCAATACATCGAACTAGCTGGATGGGCCAAGGCATTAAATATAGATACATAGGTTAGTGGCTGCTTTTTTATCTCCGTCACCTGCGAACTGCGAAACAAGCGGCTACCATCGTGTTTACATCGATGCGTCATAAAACACAGGAGCTGGCTGGTGATCCTGGCGGTATCGACAATTGATAACCGACTAGTGAGAGCTGCTGGCCGACCCTGTTCCAGCGATTTCTAATCCCCCAACATCCATCATTTTGAGACGAATTCCGAGATATTTGTTGAAGAACAGTTGCGGCAGCAGGGATGCCATTCACTTGCGTTGTGGCTTCTTGTTTGTTGTGATAAAGTGGTTGCTTAGCGGGTAGATGGCTGGGCGCATAGTTAGCCTGCGGGTAATCGGAGACGAGATGTAGTACACACCGAACTTACAGGTATATTCATAGATATGTAGCAGACGGCTTCGGACATCACGAGCATGTCCAATTTGTAACAGTTTCCCCAATTCACTGATTCTTCTACTTTGCAACTCGATCTGCCAGTTGATAATCCTATCGATGGGGTGATGTCATAGCCTTGCCAAGTTCGTCAGTATAAGCAAACATCAATGCCAAGTATTGTGACGGACATAATGGCTCCTCCATAGATTCAAAGCACAAAGTACAAGGTGGAGATATGTCAATTGGTTGTCTTTTTCTCAGCATCGCTATGAATGAATGGTGCTAATCCACATTTCTGAGACATGCGATTGATGCCGACATCAGATAACCTTATTTGCTTGAGCGAACGGGTCGGACATACCCTTTAAGAAAAATAGATGAACGGAACTTAAACAATCAGTTTTGCTTTACATTGTCATGCATGTGGTGCTGGCTTTGAACTCATTGCCCCTCAATCGTCTTCTCCCTTTATAAGAGATGGACATTGCGCAGTTGCTTCATGGGGTACAAAAGTATAGCAAGCTCCCACACCTCCCATGAACAACATTTTTGGATCCCGAAACTTGCATCTTCAGGTGCTGTGCAACAAGTTTTCCTTGGGTGAAGCATATGAACGGAGACACCATGGAGGGGTAAAACGGCGCCACTGCACCATATCTTGACACGACAGCAACGACGTTTTGATCTCCATGTTTTGTTTCATCTTTCGAAGAAAAGGAGCCGTAAAGGTTGGCATGCTATGCCGGGTGGGACACGGCGGAGAGTGACATCTTCGCAAATGTACTTCTCTCAATCGAAGTGATGATGGTTCCCATTTTTCTCTTCTAGAATAATGATAAAATGGCAATATTCATACCCAAACACCTTTAAAGCAAACTAGTGGGCAACCGAATTTACTACTGCTTCAAAATCCAAGCTTGTGTGCTTTGGACTATTATGATCAGGATAATTTCGTGGTGTATGTTCAACGGATGTCGATTTATCTTATTTATCTGGTCGTATTCGTTTTACCCTAATTACACTTTTTGCCAAGAAAAGCTCAGTTCATCCCATGTAATGCTGCCAAAAATATCAGCGAACGTGAAAGAAACCAGCCATTCTCTACCAATACAAATTGCAGTATGTTTTATCCTTCCTCGCTTCTTGTGTACTGCAGGTGAATATTTATTTTTGTGATTCTTCCAGGTGGCGAACCATCACCGTACATTGTTCAGCGTTTGATTCCTAGCTTATTAATTTTCTTCTTGAAAATTTGAAGAGTATTTTTGGGTGTCATTCGTCCAATAATAATTTTACTACTAATATTCACAAATTAGGTACCTACTTCATGTGAAGTGAAAATACTATGCATATGCACACATCTTGATCTGTGCATATTACTATGAAATACATTTATATTAACTAATGATCTAGCCAAGAACGACATGCTTATAAGCACTGGATGAATATTTCTGCAATATATTTCAGCCCAAAAGTCAACCCCAACTTACCCGCCACACGGCGCCACGACCGCCAAAAAACTCTGCCACGATGTAAACATAGGGTCTGTTCCTGTGGCTCCACCAGAAGGAACTCATTGGAGGTTAGTTGAGGCTAGTTGAGATTTTCCCACGGGAACGACCGGTGGAGCTTGGTGAAGAAATCAGCTGACAGCGGCATGAATTCCGCAACAAATAGGACGCGTTTGGCGCTGTATGATAAATTTGCGAAATTGCTCCTCAAATGTTTGTCCAGATGATCGTACAAGGTATATAGTATGCCTTGTAATGCAAAGTCCCAAAATTGTATTTATTTCTGGCAATGTATGTGTTCCCAGGGACTCCGGGGAGCACAGATCTTCTTTTCGCCTATGGGATGAACTAGGCAATCTCTCTTCCCTCTCGGTTGAGCACTAGGAATCGTCTCCCTGTTTTGCAGTTGGTTACAGCCTGCCTTCTTAACGTACATCATATAATCTGGTGTCTGAACCCGCCGGGCTCCCTGGGCCCCAAGGCGCTTCTCTACCCAATGCTGACTTTTCCCACCTCAACTTGCTCGACCTCGTCGATTGGGCTCGGGTTGAGTTTTAGTCGGCGCCGCATTGCAGCACGGGAATTGCGGCGGATCCCGCCGGTAAAGTAACGTCTTCCCCTTAGGCCGAATGATGTCGACCAAAGGCCACAAAAAGGATATGTTTGTAGTTTGCATCTGTTGCTTCCATTATTATCCATAGTTGTAATTTCATATTTCCTTTGCGAAGAATGATCCTGGTATTCAGCTTGTGCATAAAGATGAGGTTCAGAAAAGCTGTAAAATAGCCTGATGCCCACATTAAAACAAAGAAATAGATCCAAATTCGCCCTGTATATATTTCGGCCACGGGCCTTCCTCAACAGTCCGTTGAGGTCAACAATTACTTTGTTCCTCAACACTCTCGATGAATGCCCTCGATCGAAATATATACAGTGCGAATTTGGATCTATTTCTTTGCTTTAATATGAGCATAAGGATATTTTACGCCTTTTTCTCACTCATAATCATGCTCAATACAGCACTGCACCTAATCAAACGAGATGAGATTCATATGACGGAGAACGTTGTTTACGCGGATATATAGAGTAAGTGCGCCGTGATTGAGCTCCACTGAAAAAATAATAATTGGACCTTGCTCCTTGGCTGGTGGAGGTTGGTGGAGGAAAAATCTCCACTGGGTTTGCGACGGGAACAGTCAGTGGAGGTTTATGGAGGTTTGTGGAGCCACGGAACAGACCCATAGGGTCTGTTCCGGTGATCTTATCCGGAGTAGGTTAGGTCCATTTCTTCTACCGGTCGTTTCAGCGCCGCATCCGGAATAGGTTTACCCTCATCCAACCTCCAACGGATGAGGAAAACGGTCGGCGGTTGAGGAAGCATACGACAAACGTGCCGCAACAGTGGCGTTCAGAATTAAATAGTTTCTTAACCTAGCGGAATAAAAGAACAGTTATTAGGTTGCATAAGTCGCACTTTCTTTATTTTAAAACTATCTTTTGGAAGAAATCTAAAAGACATGGGATATGCCATGGATATGAGCAGTTACTCATGTTTTATGCCACCAACTACATAACTTTGTTTCCAGTGCACTCCAGGATCATCCAACGTCCAAGCGAAAATTGGAGATGGGAATTTTTAATTTGATAGGTAAATTGTAGGCTCAGACCGGGGTGCGGTCAAGTTGTTCCAGGGCCGTGTCGTAGCCAAGGCGATACTCGGCAGCACTTTTGACAAAAAGGAAGTGTTCTTGACGACATTGGCGATTTATTTTATGTGTATTATTACGCTATATAGTTTCAAAGTCATGTTTGGTCAGCGAGGTCAAGACAGGCCAAATTAATGGAAGGTTAATGGAACCAAACTTGGTAAACTTGAATGCTGACATAAATGCAAATGACCGTTATGCGATTGATGTCACTTTGCATGTTACTCCCTACACATCTTGAAAACTGTTGCATGCCATTGTTTACCTAAGCATTTCAATACTGTATTCATATTTCAAATGACGCCACTTACGTTTTCGTGTGACGCTTAGTTTGGACTTTAGAGAGGGTTACGACTCCCCCCCCCCCACAGAGACGGGATGTAAGGATCTGACCTGAGAGAGGATCTGTAAGGATCTGACCTGAGGGGTTAACACGCGCACTGAAGGGCCTCTGAAAATTACGCGCACTGGAGGGTGGCGGATTCTTCCCCCATCTCATAAGATGTCGGCTCATATTAAAGCTGGAGCAACATAATTCGCAGGGTGGATGGATACGGTAGGGAACTCTATTGTGTGCAAATTTCATGACCTTAGATCAATATCTTTGAGGTCAAATGAGGTTTTAAAAATTTGTTTTGCGTGGCTTAGCATGTCATTGTTCTGGATCGCTGTGATTGTGTCTAAGTGCGCCGAAATGGGCATCAATGATGTTTTGGACATTACTAATGATGCAATACAGTTGCTAGGCCTAAGGTCACCTATATAGCATCACTTTATTAGGCCATTACCTGCTCCAGTTACCGGAACCGGGCCGCCCGCCCGACTGCTCCGTTGGGCGGCTCGGTGCAATCGGCTTCACAAAAAAAGGAGTGAAGTACATAAATGAAGTACGGAATCGTTTCGGTACACAATGACAAACAGTAGTTTTCAGGATGTGTACGGAGTAACATACAAAGTGACATCAGTCGCATGACAATCAATTGCATTTATGATAACATTCGAGTTGACCAAGTTTTGCTCCATTAACCTGCCATTAACTTGACCTGACTTGAACTCGGATGACGTAACATGACTTTGCAACTACATAGCATAACCATATCCATCAAACAAGTTGATAGTGTTGCCAAGAACACACTTCCATTTTGCGAATATACAGGAAGCGCATCAGCGCCGAATTTTTAAGTCTGGCGTTTTTTTAACTTTGACGGCCCGTAGCTAGAAAAATATTCGAGCGATTTTGGTTTTCATGCTCTAAGCAATGCGCCGGTCATTTTTAAGCATGCACGCAAACTATGGCGTGTATTGGCCGGTAAAATCTGAAGCTATGTGCGAAAAACATGAGGGGCGGGTGGATTTCGCTTCCCCCTCCAGGGTGCGTGTTAAAGTGCAAGAATACCCAAAACATAAGGGAATAATCACAAGATTCTAAGAAGATACCTATGTACCTATCTAGGTATGTACTAAGTAATAGGCAAAGCTTGTCTTGTGCTGCCAGATTTGAAACTTTTACGAACGAAAGGGTGATTAAGCTTACCAAAGACCAATACATTTTTTTTTCATCCAACAGACTTCAAAGAACAGACTAACCTATTATCAGAGTATTTCCTTGTTGAGCATGGCCATCCATATCAGCATCCGAGTGTACAGTGGTGTCGCCATAGTGGTAAACTTGCAGTGTAAGGTAATTTTTTAGTTCTTGAAATGTCTTTTTCTAATGCAATGCTTATAAATATTGTCAACATTAGCCAACCACTCATTTCCTCTGGAAGTGCATACTTTTTTTTCAGTTGGGAGGCAAAGTAACACCAAAAAAGGGGCTTGGATTTGGGTAACATAGGATTCAAAGTGATGTTCGAAGGAACAAAAAATGCAGCCTAACTTAACCTTAACCTAGCCTAACCATCCATGCAAGAAAACAAGTTGTTCACAAATGGAAAATTTTCTAACTTTTTGCATAAAAAGATTCAACTTAGAAAACTTGACGTAACCAACCTAGCCTGCCCTATTCCTGAAATATTAATTTCTTGGAAAAACATCCCCAAAATTGTTTATTTTAGTAAGTAATTTTTCCAACCTAAAACAGAAGTCTAGCCTAACCAAACCTAACCAAACCTAGCCTATTTGTTTGACAGATGAGGGTATATGTGTAAAAAGTGTCTTATAGATGCCTGCCTTAACCTGCGCCGTCTCTCCAGTCAGATCCTCACTCGGGGGAGGGGGGCGGTTAGTAACCCCCATCTACAATCCAAACCAAGCGTCGCACGAAAACGAAAGAGGCGTCATCGGAAATCGCTCGACGACTAGGGTCCGGATCCACCCCCAAAACAAATTCCCAAAAGTGATGTCACCAGGGGCTAGATTTTCATGACTTTTCAAGACTTGCATCATATTTTTGGCTCTCGGGGTTCATTATGGGGGATATATGAAAAAAAAACTAAATTTATTTGGAATGAGAAAGCAGCGAGCAGCGAAGTCGACCAGGGCCATAGGAAGCGAAGTTTTTGGGCGTTTTCACGATTTGATCTGGTTCTCGGAAACGGCTAAACTTAGCGACTTGCCGTCACCTTCACATTATGGCCCCATGTACCGACTATAATTGTCAAATTGACGATCAGTAGCTGCAGAGTGCATGGGCGCAGTCATCGTGACATGGGCTGCACGTGTTTCAGTCCGTGAAAAAGGCTCCGCTTTCCACTGTTTCTACACCACTGTCGAATGGCAATTCGTGGAGAAAGTTGTACGTACGGATAGCCCCACTCTTTGTGATGCTCACAAGTCATTTGGATTTTATCCATCACCAATACTTTGTTGCAATCATCGATGCCCGCAACCGTTACCAGGCGTCACTATCGGCAATCTCAAGCGGCGGACGGGCGGAACAGTATCCTGTCACCTCCCAGAGACTGAATCCGACACAACAGTTCCGTTTTCCAGCGCAGTTTGTTTTCAAAGCTGGTTTCAGTGTGCACGTATCTACCTAATAAGTACCAAAGCGCTGTTGAAGCTGAACTTGTGTATGTTTGCGTAGGTGGTGTTCGTCTCTGAGAGACGAGTTATGACAAGTATTGCAAACATGGTCTTGTCTGTGATGCTGGCCGCGAAAAATATTATTTTAGCTCCAGGACGTCTTCCACTGCATTTGTCCAAAAAGAGGAATTGAATCTGACAATGACTGCGATCGCCTTGGTGTTTGGTCATGATCATGGGAGCATTAAACACGGAGCACGACCGTGAAAAGTGCGAAAATAGTTTTTTTTTATGACAAGCACATAACATCATTCTCCAACGTGGAATGCAACACAGTTTTCTTCTCATAATCCAGGATTAAGATTAGAAGAAAAGTTCTGAAAGTCCTCTGCTCTATGCCAACCTGTAATGCCACATAATTTTCCTCTCCAATTCCAGAACTCCAAGACATAAACCCAACCTTGGTCATACTTGACCGAAGTAACACTTTACTCGTTTCTCAGTCTAACATATTATTTCAGCCATTTTCCCACACTGCAGACTTCTATAATCCTTATCATGACAAATGTTTTGGTTCTTCCAATATGAGGCTTTATTTTAATAATTTCATCTGGTTACTTCCACGGGTTTTATTTATTTGTGTCAGGGCCCATGTTTTGCCATAAGCAGAACTTGCTGCTTTGACCAAGAGGATTAAACAAATTAATTACTTGAATCTAATGCAAAATATGACCTATGACACTCTGCCCTTGATATTGGTGCTTTATTGACTTCCTTATTGTACAAGGGAATTCAATTTATATTGGTGAATTTCATTTTCACTGAGTCATTCGATTTGGAGAACAGCATATTGTAATACCATGTGTATTCACATGATTAGGATGATGTGACCATTGGTTCCCCTCAGAAATGCTTATTTTTAGTTAGAAAGCAAAATAACATACTATTATTGTTTAATATCTAAAATAGTCTGGCCTGGTTTACCATACCTTCTTTTAAATTGTTTCTTCAATATTGGCACAATTTGTGTGCCCAATACTAAAACTGTTAAAATATCTAACCTGGTCTGATCTTTTAAAAAAATATTTTTGTCGGACATACACTGAGCATATTTTCACAATAAAAGCTAGCTTAACCTGTGGTTTTGCTTTTCTAAGTAAAATGTGTGTACAACATATTGTGAGTACATTAAACCACAATAATACGCACCATAGATGGATATTGATGGACACGCACCATAGAAGCAATATTGGCTTATAGTGTGTCTTGTAATTTGACATATTAATTAATCATTGAAGATCGTAAATAATTGAACAAATTGGACATCATATATGGACTAAAGCGTTCTTCCTTGTTCAATTTCAGCGGCATGGTCGATATTTCGCGCTCACACACATGCATACGAGTCTTAATGTGAAATATCAACATGTGACAGCCTGGTGGTGTTCGATGTTCTGTAGGTGACAGGCTGGACAATTTTTTTCACCTGTGTACATACCTCCTATTGTTATTCTTCTTGAAGATTAATAAGCCAAGGTAGCCTGTCTCTTCATCTTAGCGACTTACATCAACATACGAAACGTGCTGCTCAACTTGGCATAACTGGATACATGCACAAAACTTCCTGTTAAAATTTTACTTTCGAAATCTGGCTCACTGGGTTTGCTTGCTCGTTACTGGCTAAACTAAATGCAGGAAGCTGTCTGACACAGGAATAATGGAACGGTTGATTTTGTCAACTCTTGCTGTAAGCAGAACTTAAACAGCATAGAACCATCTATATACGTCAGAATCTACCATGCTACCATATTGGGCTTCCAGACAATTATTAAAATACCTTTAAAATTGGAGATTCTTTCACCCGGAGCGCTATTTTGGAAGTTACCGTATTATTATTTAGTTTACTTCTGTTGGTTTCGGGGGGCCAAATGACATGATTCCCCCATTTAAGGCACTTCGGGGGGGGGGGGGTCATGGCCGAAATGCCCCCCTTGGATCCGCCAGTGTACCTGGAGACAAATTACCTTTCTTAATCTCACTCAATAAGCACGAAGCGAAAATGAAACAAGTGCACCTAGTTCCAAAGCGGTAAACTTTTCAAACACATCAAATTTTCAATTCAAGGATGTTATGTTTCTGCCGCGTTTGCGGCACTATGTCATCAATTGGTATGAATATGCCAATTGATGCCTTGGAGTATTCTACTACACGATTTTATAATCCGCCAGATATTCAACACATTCTAGTAGAATATCGCATGTTCTAGCATATGACGTCACCAAGGCACGGAGATACTAGATCTGAGAATCTACTGAACTTGGGTGTACCCGTTCTTTAATATACTCTGAGACATTCATTCCCATTTGCATGCCTTTGAGGGGACATGCTTACTGGTATGACTACATGTATGTATCAGTGGCTAATGGACGAGCTCTGCGTGCCCTCCACATGGGAAGGTGATTTTCCTCTGACACACGGGCTTTGCTATTTTTATCTGGAGGCGCATGTAAAGGTAATGGCCAGGTAAACATTAATTGGAAGACACACTCCACGGGGCTCAATGCTAGCAGTAAAATCATTGGGGGAGGGAAAACCAACATTAATTTGCTCTTGTCCACGAAAAAAAAATGTACAAAACAACGCCCCTGCTCGAACGGGCAACTCATCAAGTACACCGTACTACTTGAATGCCCCTCGCTGAATAGACGCCGAGTAAAAGACGCTCATTCAGTATGCTCCAGTGCAGTCCCCTTTCCTCGCTTAATTAATATTGTACTGAACGAGAGCGTCCAGGAACTACCGCAACAGCGCCCTTCTGAAGAAATGGCTCCCCTTCAGACGAGTACTTGCCTACCCAGCGTGTGAAAATGTCCTGAACTCCGCCCCTGAAATAAATGCTTTTGGTGCTTATGAAGCAGCACAAGCCATCGTCATCCACTGTGTGTCAGGTTCCCGGTCGTAGTCAGAATCATAAAACATAGATTGCGGCGTGCTTTATTCATCATCCAATAGCTGCTACACAATGGGATTCATCAGGCTTTCACAACAGCAAGTAAGAGTAGGAATCCACAAAAATGTAGGCACTTTTACGTGCAAGATCGGAGCGAGCAACCGAGAATGCCACCGATTTGCGCATATGCGCCAAATAACACTACAACCGCCAACAGCTGATTAAAGGATAAAACCCTACCGGTCGTTCCCGCGCCTCGACCTGGAAGAACTCTTCTGGCCGAAGCTCACCTATTCCGGACGAGGTCGCCGGACCAGACCCAATAGCGATGGCCACACGGTCCCGCCTGACAGAGGCAAACCCAGGGAACATATAGGTCGAGGTGGCAGCATCGCGATCGACTCGAGGCGTGCGATTGGCCGAAGGATATTTTCATCGCTGCACCGGTCGACCTCATTGATGTTACTTAACCACACCCGGAACGTGCTGGAATCGCCCGTGGTTACAGTGTTGACAAGAAACGCTTAGATGGATTTTTGTTTTGTCTCCGAAAAATTGAGCGTTGTCTGAACAAACAAAAAATATTCATGCCCGTGCGAATGAAGGTCAAGCGTGTGAGCCGTATACAACACTAGACGGCCTGAAGCTGCCAAACATAGAGTAGTATCAGGGCCAGTCTGAGTAGCTTGGAGGGATGCCGGCAACAACCAACCACTGCCCCCTCCACCGACTGCACCCACATTGAATTTTCTTCAGAATATCAGCCAAATTAGAACTGAGTTAAAATGTTTGACGCTTTGGTAAAGTGCGGGTAATTTTCCATGGCGGGTAATAAATGGCACTAAAACTAGCAATATTTGACGATAGTCACTATTCGTAGCTGGCAGCGCGCCACAGCTGTTGGTCGGTTTGGAGGTCGAATTGTGTGGTGTTTCGGGTGCCACGGTTGTTGTGTTGTGTTTGCATAGTTCTTCATTGATAAATGACCATTGTAAGCATATGGCATTCGGACTTGATCTTGTGGCCGATTATAAAGTCGAGGTATTGAACAATTTTCATATGTGAGTGAGGAATGGTTCGCCCATCCCATCTGGGTAGGCTAGGATTTACCCAGGTAGTACTTGAAGATTACCGGTACCCACCTTGGTACCTTTCTATTTAGCAGGTTACGTTGATGGGTAGGTAGGTACCTATGTAAGTGCTGCCTGGGTGGGTACAAATTTGGATACATTTGCCTGGATTTGCACCTTGAGATTATATGCTGACCAGAATCAGAATTAGCAATAATATGAATAAAAACATGGGTAGGGTGCGTGCAAGCATTTAGATCCTTTGTAAAATTACTAGAGCCTTTACCTCTTGCAGTATCGAGAGTGGTGCCTACAAAACTTCTTGTAATTTCCCTCATGGTGCTTGGGCCCTTAGCAAGCGAAGCTGCCTGGCTTCCAGGATAATCCTTTTCCATCTGACATTATGAACAATGTGGATAATGGTTAGATATCACAATTTTTGGCGTAGCACATGATAAATTGGTGCCTACCCACGGTGCGTGTCTACCTATGCATAAACCTAGGCAGGTACCTACATGGCTATCTATGTGGCTGCACACCTAATAGGTATACATACATATCTGAAAAACAGACAATATGACATAGATTGCAAAAGGTACTTTCATCCCTTTCCTTCAGTATCATCTTGAAGATGATCACTTTTATGTCTTTCATCTTCTCTCACACCCATGACATATTGTTGTAAATGAATGAGTACAATGAAGGGACAGTTGATGGTAATGAATGAAGCATTGCTAAGAAGCATTGTTGGCTACCTAGTTACCTTGGTCACATAACCCATTAATAATGTTTTTTTTTTAACCAATATTTATACTCAATTAACATGATTGATATTTAGCGTGTCAATAAATGCTGTGGAAAAGCATTTCACAGGGGGGGAGAGTGGTTTTTTAGGCGTGCCGGACCATACAGGTCATTTGCGCCGCCTTTAAAGGAACACGTTGCATATCTGTCTATGAAAGTGAGTGTTACGATCAAGGTACAGGCAAGTGGACATTTACGTTAAGGGAATTTTGCGTTATACTTTGTGCGAAGTTTTTGGGTGCTGAAGGTGGGGCTCGGTTGGGGACGTCTCCCTGGTGTCTAACTGGTTTTAATTTTACTTTACTCCTCCACATAATAATTTGTGGTTTGGGTGGGGCTGGGGTGTTTTGAGTGTCGAGTTGATTTTGCCAGGGTGCCGGCTTTAGCCTACTCCTATCGAAGAGCACAGAGGGATTTTTTACCGTGCGGACAAGGAGGCAATTGTCCACACCGCCTCTCACGCCAGCTGCCGCGTGTTAGTTGTTAGTAGTTGGTTAGTTTATGCATGCCATGCAGGGTTGTCAGTTGGGTTAGTACGGTGTTTCATAATTTGGCTCCTCTACGTCCGCTGTTCCTCTGGGTAGCCATTTACGTTAGGTGTCGGAAGGCAAGTCGGCTCATCTACGTCCGACGGCTCCTCTGGGTAGTGGCTTTACGTTAAGCTGATTTTTTTCGTTGTTTTCCTGAAGCAAGTCGGCTCATCTACCTCCGACGGCACCGCTAGGTAGCCAATTATTCCTAATTGGGAAGCAAATCGGCTCATGTACGTCCGACGCCATGCGGGGATGGCTATTTACGTGTTTCCTATGAGTGTTTCGCGGTCATGTATTGCTAGTCGATGTGAACGTTGGTGGTGCCTAGAGAGCTCCTGCTAGTTCTGTGGCATACAGATATTCAAATAGCAATTGAATGAGTTCTGCATGTTTGTCACCGAGAAGCGATGGAAGCGATAGGGTGATGCCCTTTCTCTGGCAGAATGCCTTAAGTGGTTGTCTCTGAGAGCTAAAGCTACTGCAGTCTAGCAGGATGTGGCCTATGCTTAACGTGGTGTTGCAGGTGTCGCAGTGCGGTGTTGTGTGTTGGTCATCCTCTTATCGAGGCTGTGTTAGTTTTGTGCAACCGGTTCTAAGTCTAGTGAGGATGACCTCTTTCTGTCGGTGAGACTGATTTGATGTGTTCCATGTGCCTATGGTTGGTTTTATTGAGTGGGCGTGGTTGGATTTGTGATGTGTTGAGTTATGTTGTGTCCATGTCTTCTGTTGGTGTTGGCGAATGCGATGTTGTAGGAGTGCTTTGCTATCGTCTACCGAATATTCCACGCTGGGGTGGGTGTTCGATGCTAAGGCTTGCTTTGCGAGCCGGTCTGCTTCTTCGTTACCTGGGATGTTGGCGTGGCCCGGAATCCAGAGGAAGGAAAAGTTCATGTTTACGTTATGGGCCACGATTTGTTGGATTCGATAAATGATGTGATGAGGACAGTCGTGGGTGTTGCTAATTGACTGTAGGACGGATTTGGAGTCTGAGCAAATCACTACGTTTCTGACTTCGCTTAATGAGAATGAAAATAGCGGCCAGAATGGCCATTGCTTCAGCAGAGTAGATGAAGAAGTTATCCGGTAGACGTTTGGAAAGTCTGAGACCTGGTCCAGTGATGCCGATGCCTACCTTAGCCTCGTGTTTCGACCCATCCGTGAATATGAGTGATTTGTGATTGTTGTCATCGGCGAACTTGTGAAAGAGGCCTAGAATCTCCGCCGATGTGATAGTGGCTTTCTTCTCCGAGAGCAAGTCCTCGACCTTTGGTTGACTGAAAGTCCAGAAGGGCCTAATGGGCGGTCGAGCTGCAGTGGATGGCATTGCGAGGTTAAGATCTGAGAGAGCCGTGGCAATTTGAATGCTATATGGTGGAAGTTTGCGCGCAAATCGGCTCTTGTCGTATCTGCCAGGCATGAAGCAGCGTTGTGCCGGATGATTTGGAATGGATTTGATTTTGATGTAGTAACGGCACAGGTGTTGTGTCCTCCTGTGGTGGAGTGATGGTGTGTTTGAGTCTACTAGAAGACTAGCTATCGGTGTAGCGCTAAGGGCGCCTGTGGCTGCTCTGATGCAGCTGTTTTGGATGACTTCTAATTTTTTACTCTGACTTTCTGAAATTGTGGAAAAAATGATGCTGTTGTATTCTATGATGGGTCGTATGATTGATGTGTACAGTCGCAGAAGTGTTTTCCTGTCTCCGCCCCAGTCTGTGCCTGCAAGTGCACGTATTATGTTGACGTGCGTCGCGCTTCGCTTCGTGATGTCGGTGATATGGGTGTTGAAACTGAGTTTTTCGTCTAAATGCACCCCTAGGAATTTGAAACTTTTCACCTGCTCGATGGCTTTGCCATCGATTTTAAGTAACGTTTTCGGTGTGGGACGGAGACGACTGTATGTGACAGTGGCCGATTTTTCTGCGGACAGGGTGAAGCCCCAAGTTTTGCACCACTTTGCAATGTGGTCTAGTCCTGCCTGAATGTTTTTTTTCAGCTTTAAGGAAGCATTGTGATGTTGTCCAGATTGCTATGTCGTCCGCGAAAAGTGAGTAGTGAAGTGAAGTGTCCCCGTGGTCGGCAAGTATGTCGTTGATCATGATGATGAAGAGGCTCGGGGAGAGCACGCTCCCCTGAGCCAGGCCCTGCTCCTGAGTTGTGGTGTTTGATGTGACATTGCCGCATCGGACCCTAAGAGTCCTATCCCTGAGGAAGTTGAGTATGAAGTGCGCCATGTGTCCGCGTAGGCCTATCTTATGGAGTTTGTGTGTCAGCGCTGACTTGTGTACTCGGTCGAAGGCGGCAGTGATGTCTAGGTAGGCAGCTATTGTTGTGCGTTTGATGTATATACCACTTTTGATGTCATGCACTAACCTAATGAGATTGTCTGTAGTTGATTTTTGCCGTTGGAAGCCGCGTTGAAATTCGTCGAGCAGGTCGTTGTGTTCCAGAAATTGCCTCAATCGTGTGTTGACCATGCGTTCGACCAGCTTGCTAGCACAGCTAGTAGGTGAGATGGGTCTATAGCCCTTTGGGGTGGAGTGATCTTTGTGCGGCTTTGGTAATGGTATGACTACGCTCTCCCGCCAGGATGCGGGAAACGTGTCGGTTTGGTACAGTTCATTTATGGCCGTTAGTAGATACGTTAGGGAGTTTTTGCTAAGACGTTTAAGAAACTGGTAATGAATGTCGTCCGGCCCAACCGACGTGTTTCCACACTTGCTGAGAGCAAGTTCTAATTCGTGCATAGTGAATGACTGATTGTAGATTTCTCTATTGTCAGAGCTAAAATTTGCTTTGGAGGCAAGAGCGTCTAGGACGCTTACTATAGTGGTGTCATAGTTGGTGTTGCCGGATACGCTGGCGTAGTGTAATTTAAAGTGGTCTACGACTTGTTGTGGGTCAGTGATGTGCTGTCCATTCACCGTCAGCTGGGGGAAAGGGCCTGGTGGTGGGCGTTTCAGGTTGAAGCGCTTCATCAGGTCCCAGATTCTGCCGGTAGGTGTGAATCTATTGAATTGCGAGGCAAAACACTGCCAAGAGTTTTGGCGTGCTGTTCGAATTGTGTACCAGCAGTGTTTTTGAGATTGCCTATATGCTGATAGGTGTGCTTCGCACACGCATCTTTTGAATTGTTTGTGGGCACGGCGCCGTGCGGCGATTGCCCTTTGACAGTCCGGGGTCCACCATGGCGTAGGTGCCTTTTTCTTAGGTTTGTTACTTTTTGGGACTGAATCTTGTGCTGCTGGGCTGATGGCCCTTAGAATCGTCTCTATCTTACTGATATCTGAAGTTGCTAGGTTGAGGTCCAACTGTTCCTCGAATTTAGTCCAGTCCGCTCTTTTCAAATTCCAAGATTGTCTGAATAGTTTAGTGTGGTGGGTAGGGTCCGTGCTGAGCCTAATTGTGATTGGATAGTGGTCGCTCAGCCCGGGAACGTCTGAAACTGACCAGTCAAATAGTGAGCTAAGTCGTGGGTGCAGCACGTTAAGTCTATGCAAGTGTCCGATCCTAATAAGGTCGGGTTGTGGCGGGTGGCGGCCCCGGTGTTAAGAAGTACTAGGTTGTGGTCCGAAATAAACTGGTGAATTTGGTGCCCTCTAGTGTCGGTATGGTCACTTCCCCACGAGGGGTGTTTAGCATTAAAGTCCCCCATAATGAGAACTGGTGGAGGGGCCTGAAGGAGCAGGTCCTTCAGTTCCTGTGGTGTGGGGGTTTCAGCTGACGGCGAAATGTATAGTGAGATTACTGTGGTTTGGCAATGTGCAATTTTGAGGGTGACTGCTACGGAATTCAAGGGAGTATTTAACGTTACTCGACGATGAGGTATGCTGTTCGCTATGGGTATGGTTGCGCCCCATTTCCTATGTGGGCCGTTTACCTTGTTTAGGTGCCAAGTGTAATCGGGAATTTTGTTCCAAGTTGAGTCAGAATCTCGAAAGTGAGTTTGTTGGAGCGCAGCGAGTAGTGGTTTTTGTTGCAAGAATTCAGATTTAAATTTTATGAATTTGCCTGGAATGCCTCCGACGTTCCACTGGAGAAAAAGTCCCATTGCCGAACGTTTAGTAGCTCTGTGTTCTTAGACTGGGGTAGTGTCGGTGTCGAGTTGGGGAGAGAGGTTTAATCGATGAACGGAGAGAGTGTTGGGAGGTGTCCCAGGCAGTGTCCCAGGCACGTAGGCCTGGACCTGGTCGCACGGGTTCTGGGGGGTGATTGGGTGGAGTGGCGGCGATATTTGCGCTTGGGAGGCGCGGTGGGTCGCTCTGGTGTTGTGGGCTCGACGACCATGACAGGAGAAGCAGGTTCGGTCTGAGTGCTGGCCTCAGACGTGGTTTTCGAGTGGGTTTGGGTATGTGTGCAGGAGGTTGTGGGAGGTTCGGTTTGGCAGGAGATTATGGCCTTGGGCTTGAGGTTGGTCTGGGTGGGTGTGGCGGCCTTGATTCTAGGCCTGCATTTCACAAGAATAACATTTGTTAAATGTCTGACAATGTGTGTCAGGCATCTCTTCTGTGGTTGCCCATGACAGCCAAGCATGTTGTCATTAGTGAACTGGCTCTGAATAATTTCAGATAGCTATTTAGATGAAACAACTTACTAAGTCAATCCATAGTAGCATGAAGATTTGAAATAATGTGGAACATTTATGCATATGCCATAATTTTGTTTTCTTCATTGAAAATTACTTGTATGTGATGTATCTGTAGATTTGTAGAAATTCTGCGACAAAATTTGTAATGTACGTATTTTATTAGGCAAATTGGCAAAAACGTGAAACGTGAAGGCATGATATTTATTTGCAAACTACGATTTGATGTAGATTAATGAGACTAGGTGCAGGTGGTGCTGCGTTTATCGGCGGCTCGGCTGGCCACTTCTGACTCGCCTGACGGCAATGGAGGATAACATCCGAATGAGCCACAGCTAGAGTGCATAGCGAATGCAGGCCTGAATCGATTTATAACTCTGAGCAAAATCTGTCCCGACTAGAATGCACCTATCCGATGATCAAGTAGATCACCAGCCTGACATGCTTTTGTCCATGAATGTTTCATCGAACTGGCGACACACACACACCAAATATATCCTCTTCAATCAGACATCAGACTATTATGCATTCCACCAGATGCGAATGCTGATTTGGCGTCAGATGTTATCGGAGGTGCCGCGTACAAAGAAGAAAGGGCGATTTATATCAAATGCATCTGCAATACGTGTAGTTTGCATGTATATGGGCTTGCGCCAGGTGGCAAGCGCAATGTAAAGCCAGGCGAAAACATGCAAATCGGGCTGCAGCTGCAGGATTTATTTCATCGCGTCTGACTGCATTAAAGTTTGGACGGTTTATCATGTCATTAAGATGGGGCTGAACAATGCTAAGCATGAGGAGGGTAATTCCGGACGATCCCTGCGACGCGAAAATGTGCCGATGGTCAGTAGGTTTTCGTGTCATAGACGTCTGCCAGCGCAAGTTATGACTGTACAGCTGCTTAAATGCTGGAATACTTAACTGCCTGTACAAGGTTACAGATAGTTGGTGTCGCTTGAGCTAAAGTTTGATTGCCTTGCTTCCCCAACTTCTTGTCCTTAGTGTGCCTCTACGATGACTAGCGAGTGCTTTCAACACATGCCCTATTGTGGCCATCAGAGACGCAGCTGTGTGGCTGGGGACTAGAGGCGCAGCCAAGGGGAGGGAGGGCGCGTGCCCACCCCCACCCTTAGCAACCGAAGGTACGATACATACAAAAAAGTGATCTTGATCACACAAATTGGAAATTGGCCTCAGAGGCCAATTTCACTATTTTTTTTCGTACTTACATAGTTTGTTAGCAATCAGCGTTATGCAAATCACAAACCGTGTTAAATCACGTTTCACAAATGTCTTGCTCTGTAAGGACAAAAATTGTAATCCTGGCGATGTATTACAAACTGTGCGATTTTACAATGCCCTTCAGTGAAAAAGCGCAGATATTCCAATATAATATGATTTATTTACAATAATGATTAAGTGAATAAATTCTGTCGACTTAAAAATGTAATGAATAATTAAGATGCAAAGGGCGAACGGTGGAACATATGATATTCATTATATGCAGTTTCCGTCAATTTCATAAACCATTCATAGAAAAATCAGCTGACATCGATATGCAAATAAACAAACCAGTATTCCATCACGACAATCACGGCTTTCAAATTTTGACATTGATGTTGATTTTGAGACATGAAAACCAACATGGAGAACAAGCTTCAACTGCTGAGATTAAAAAATAACAAGGACGTTAGTATTCATATCTGAATTAATTGACGCATCAATCAAATACAGATTATACGGTATAAATCGTGGGATGACCAACGCTAGCACCATAAGTATAGAATCCGACGTGGTTTGTGTGTGTGTGGGGGGCGGGGGGCGGGGTGTTAGGAGCGCGTCGACTTCAGGTCTCGTGCAGCGTGTGGGGGATGGGGCAGGGGATTGTTTTACATACCTTTAAGGGGCGTGTGTCCCCTCAATATTAGCTTCCCCCCACAATAATTCCAACGTTTAACATGGAGCCCTATGAGGTGTGCCCTCCCCGACCCTTCCAATCCATTTGGGCCCGCGCATTGCTTTCATGCATTGTGACCCGAATCATTTTCAGAAATCAGCGCCCCCATGGACGGGGGTGCTCTCACACTGGAAGTCTCGGTGACGTGGAGACGTCAATATCCAGGCCGTGTCGGAGGGTTCGCGTCCACTGGTCGTCGAGCAGGGCGACGAGGGCGGCGGTTTGACTCGCCGGCGGGAGGTCATACAGACCAGTGAGAATGGCGTATCCCTCGAATTTGTCCCGCCAAGAGGCGAAATCGCGCAGGCTGGCACCTTCCATCAGCCTGGGGGCAGGCGTGGCTATCGCACCCAGCCGTCTTGTGCCGCGGGTGGCTGAACCAGGGTCAGCGCCGGCGGTATCGATGCGGTCGGCAGCGGAGTCGGTCAACGTGCTGTGCTGCGGTCTGGCCTGGGTGGCCGATTCGGCCAGCGCCGGAAGCCGTTCCTCTCTCCTGGCGGATGCTGTGGCTTGCTCCGTAAGCAGATCCGTCAGGCGGGAGAGGGTTTCGGTGAGAGCGTCCGGATCAATAGCACCGGCGCGCCATGTTGTGGTGCAGGCTTATTCCTCACTGTCTCTTGCGATACACTGGTAGATCACGGTCTCTATATTTTCACTGTCCACGGCTCGACTATACACGCTGCCATCTCTGGCCTTGCCCTGACGCGACTGGGCCCTGCCAGGGCGAACAGTCGGAAGTGGGTCGCGCGTCCGTGGTGCCATAAACCACGGCCCGCGCTCGGCACATGCGACACACGCACAACATACGTTTGTTTCAGGTTTTGGTATCGGCCTGGCGCCAGCCTATTTCGCTTTTTTTTCTTTTTCATTTCCTTTTTCTTTGTACATGCCATGGGCAGAGTTGGGAGAGATTGGGTTAAGGAGTTGTTCGGATGTCTTTGTTCCTATGTTGTCTATTGTCGAGTGAATTTGTTACGTGTTCTGGTTTTCATGGTTGTTGTGTTTGGTTTGTTCGTGGATGTAGTGCTTGGTTTGTTGGTTGCTCGTGTTGTCGGTGCTTGGGTGGTCTGTAGAGTGGTTCCTGTGGTGTCTGAGCCAATGTATTCGTCTTCTCAGTCTGTTATTAGCCCGTAGTGAAGGGGGTGTTTGCGTCGTGCAGGTGGTGCTTGTGGATCTTGGGGTGGTTCTGGGGGGAGTGATAGGGGTGGTGATTTTTGTGCTTCGCGGTGTGGTATGAGAAGAGGTGCCTGTGCTTGTGCCGTGAATTTTGTGGGTTCTGGCCGAATGACTATTGTTGTGTGTGTATGTGCGTGGGCCGGGCGGGGAGCAGCGGGTACTACTCGTCACCCCACGCCCGTGCCGGCGACGGGGCTATGCCCTCGATGTGGATGAGTCGGAGGATGTCTTTCTCCTTCCTCCACCGAGGACAAGCCCCCGTCCCGGGAGCCGTGGTCTCCGCCGCAGCCCACGCATTTCCTTGTTCCACTACGGCAGTCGTCTGTGTCGTGTGGGGCGGCGCAGAGGCCACATGTGGGGTTTATGTGTTTGCATTCCCCCATCGTGTGGCCATATCCTTGACAAAAGGAACAGCGACGAGGGAGGGGTGCGCGTGATGTTACTTTGTATGTGATGTAACCAGCTTTGCCATGTGTGGGTTGTTTGGATGTGAGTCAGGATGATAATTTGAGTGTTTGGTTTGTTTGTGGGGGAGGGAGCCGGTATGCCGAGGAGATCCCTTGGCTCGCAAATCTGCGAGCCAATCTCTCCTCTGACATCCATTCCAACTCACATGCGTATATGATCCCCTGAGAGGTGTTGCGGTGTGTATCTGGTGTTATGGTGACCTGTTTGTTTGAAAGGTGTGTGATGTGCTCTAAGATGTTTGCGTCCTTGGTGTTGCAGGCTAGATCCAGCAAAGATGGTAGTCGAAGGTAGAGAAGATAGAGATGGTAGTGTAGGGTAGAGTTGAAAGTCCATAGTGTAGAATAGACGAGATGTTGGCAGCTGGTCGAGCGGTTTATAGTCGGTGTCCTCTGTGTGCTTGGTGTCCTTTTGGTTGAACAGCTGGCGTTTGCGCGGCTAGCGTAGCACGCCTCGGCGTAATCCGGCCTTTTGTGTTGTACCGTGCACGTAGGCAATGACATTTCAGTTACGCTCGTGGCACCGAGGCATCTTGATGATGTTCGGCCTCGCGACGCACTAGGCTGCTGGTCCAGGTTCTATCTCGAGTTTGTGAGATGCGAAAGAGTTCCTTGGCGCTCCTTGCTTGGTTGGCTGGTTGGTTGGTTGGTTGGTGCCAGTTATTCTGCTGGATGACCGTGTACATCCTGAAGCTGAGTGTGGAGAAAACGTGATAGGCTGGGGAACAAACGTACGTAAGGTAATTACCCGGTGTTACGCCCCACTTCACATATGGCCCAAAGTTGCTTGCTCCACGAGCATTTCAGCTCACCAGCCAAAGCCTCATGGAGTGAAATTCCCCGCCTAATGTGTGTGCGTCTGTGTATTTGTTTGGCCAGCCTGCCACCGCGTGATGATTTCGGCTGTTCGCCCGTGACATCATCTGGAGTCGTAGGGAGGTGGGATCTGATTGGTACTGGGTAGGTTGGTGAGCCGGTGTTGGGTATTGTGAGATTATGCTGCGCGGCTATTGCGATGAGTGTGTGCGCTCTGTGATCGGGTTGTGTTGTGCGGGATGTCCCATAGGGGGTGGTGCGAATTGAAATATCCGGTCAGAATGATAGATGTGCGAATTTGGTCAAATTGCGTTATTTAATTCCGAGAGTGTTTCTGTGTTTCGTGATGGTGGATCGTAAATGTTGATGAATGTGTAAGCTATGTTGTGTACATGAATTGTAGTTAGTAGTATGTCTGCCGCGGTGTCGAAATGTATCAGGCAGTGAGGAGGCGTGTTCCTAATGTATGTGCATACACCGCCTGATCTGTGTGGGTTGTGTGTGTCGTGTCTGTGTAGTGTGTAGTGATGGATGTGAATATGATAGGGGTCGTTGGGTTTGAAGTGTGTTTCTTGAATGCATAGTGCTACAGGATTTGTTTCTAGTGCATAATGTTTGAATTCAAGCTAGTGTGTAATGAGTCCGTGTGTGTTATAGTCTGAACGCATACATGGTTGTGATGCGGTACAGCGCATGCGTGCAGGGAAGACATGGGTAAGGTTCCTAGTCTGCCTAGATAATAAGGCGGCCAATTGTACAACTGCCGATGGAGTGACGTTTCCGGCGTTTAATATCCATAGGTAAGCTAGGTGAAAAAGAGGGAGTATTAGAAACATATGTTGGGTCAAATCAATTTGGTTCGTCCTTTCCAATGACCTAGGTCGGTACGACAATGATCATGCATGTGACCAATTAAATACAAATATTACTTACTTAGAGTTGCTCGTCTCGGATTTTGCCACGCAATGCTTCTCAGTGCTATGGTGTCTGCACTCGACCGCTCCATGGTGTGAAAATAGACCGTGATCTACCAGCGTATCGCAAGAGACAGTGAGGAATAAGCTTGCACCACAACAACGTAAAAAACAATGAGACGGAAAAAACAAACAAACAAAGAAACAAAAAGAACAGAAAAAAACTAGATAAAGAAAAAAGAAAGGAATAACAATAGTGTATGACATGACAACCGTGAAAGACATGCTTCTTGCAATGTTCACAGCAAAGGCGATGACCCCCAACCTCCTCCCCCATCTACCACCAGGCACCATCCAGACCACCACCTCCAACCGACCTAAACCGAAGCAAGCAGCCGACATCACCAATCGGTGACAGGCTGCTATAATTAAATCATCATCATCATCAGAATAACTGGCCCGGCGTTTGGGTCGGGTGGAACGCCTGTGTTGTCATGATCTGACTGGGTTGTGACAGGGACGCTGAATAGTAGGAGGCTCTAAGTTGCACTTCTTGTCGACTGAGCGGCGCAATTAGCAAACAGTTCGCATACAATTCGTAAAGATGACATTTAAAATGGAACATGGAACTTTGTTGTAAAACATGAGGTGGAAATGCTTTTTATGGGATTAATATATTCGCGACGGATTAGGGATGTGCTTGCAATAAGCTTTCGTGGCACGTCGGAGTTTTAGGACTGTTCAGAGTGTCTGAATCATTATGTGGCAATCATGCACTTCAAATGTCAAAAAGGGAAATCATTTTGCTTCATTTAGCAAGGGTTTTCCCTTAGTGCGGTGATGCGGTAGTTAGCAGTATCAAGAGAAACAGTGAGACTGTGGTGGTGGCGATATCAAGAAGGAGAAGACGGCTTATGCCCCAAGACAGGAATACGCGGCTGGAAGCGTGTGACAACGACAGTCCAGGACCATGCGATGGTCACGGTACGTTCAATGAATAAGTAGATAATGCATTGCAAATTTCTACGCTTCCAAACACGAGCTCCAAACTAGAATCACTCTGGACCAAAGTCAAAGGCAAAAGCGGCAGGTATTTCATTCCGGCGGCAATCTATCGACCTCCTCGCAACACTACCTGCCTTAAATGATGACTTCGCTGAGTTTGAAAGACAGGTTCAATTGGCGACGCTGAACTTTACCGGCACTTTCTACCTCGCAGGTGCTCTAATTGTAACCTTCTCGACACGGCAAATTTCCACAGCAAAACACACCTGCTTGAGTTCGTGAGAAACTATTCACTTACCGTGACAGTGAAGCGCGCCCTACATTCGCCACAGGATCTTTATTGGATGTCATCATAACAAATTCGCCCACCTCTGTCGACAGACCCAAAGTGAGTTTCTGCCACTACAGTCCACACACATTTATCACATGTTCAATTAAAGTAAACAGGCCTGCCTCAGTTAACACCGTGATAAAGTCACGTTTTTTCGGACGAGCGGACACCTCGGAACTCACCCTTGATCTTGGTGAGATCGACTGGGTTCAGGTCACTGGTCGCATCTCAGTAACTGATAAATGGGACACCCTGCTGAGATTGCTGACATCACCAAGTGTTATCGAAGCTACCAAACAGCTCATGCATCGGCGAAATGTACCCTTGCACTTGCAAGATAGAAACACATACAAAGCACTTAACCGAAAAATCCGATCAGCTATTAGAGCTGACTGTAGGGAAGATATTAGCGGCAAGATAGCTCAGAAAGGTCCATCAGCTGCATGGCGTGCTATCAAGCCTATTATTGACAAAACAGATCTCACAGAGCACATCCTCAGGTCCTACTTGAGCAGCTCAATCAATATTTTGTTAGTGTAGGGCCAAAAGTATCAGCAGAGGTCAAACGCCAGGCAAACATGCCTGAACACACATCTCCCAGTTGCAGGCTATCGCGTGTCTCTACCAGCTCCTATAAAGTATCACCCATATCTCCTGAACAGCTAGCCAAAATCGTCATAAACATGAGAAGCACAAGTGCGTGCGGACCCGACGGGATCTGTATTAAGGTTATCAAATTTCTGTTCTTTATATCGGCGAAGTGCTGCTCGAAATTATGAACACACGCCTGACTGGCCTACTGGCCACCTACTGGCCCAAACTCAGCACGGCTTCAGACCACGCCACTCTACGGAAACCGTCTTTATCTCAGTCACGGACAAGTCTCAGTCTCAGTCTCAGTCACGGAAATACTAGCAGCAATGGATCGTTCGGAAATAACTCTCCTTTTGCATTCTGGACCTCAGTAAATGTTTCGATGTAATAGACCACACCAAACTGCTCACTAAACTTGACCTCCATGGAATCGATACCGACCGGAATCGATACTTTAAAGCATATTTGGGAGGTCACACGCAGGCTGTTAGCGTCTCAGGTGAACACGGAAACAGGTATCTATCCTCCTTTCTCCCAAACAACATAGGTGTCTTTTAAGGCTCATCATTAGGTGAACAGGTCCACTTCTCTATTGCATCTTTTCGAACGACCTCAGTTTGCACGTCCCGGTAGCACATGCCACCCAGTTCGCAGACGACACCCAGGTTGTCATCTCCGGTCGGAAATCTGATCTCCCAACTCTGATAAGTCAGATGGAAACATGTCTGAGGCAACTCTACGACTATTTCCTGGATAATGGCTAGAAGGTGAACCCGACCAAAACTCAGCTTCTTACTCTCGGATCGCGTCAAAATCTGCGTAATATTACACCGATACGAGTGTGCTTTAGGGACGCCGTGATAGATGAGAGCCATTCGTGTAAGAACCTGGGGGTGACATTTGATCGCCAAATGTCGTGGCATTGTCGTGGGGGCTTACATTTTTCGGCACCAAAATTTGTATATTTTCCCATCCGAACAGGCCGCCAGACATCCAGCCAGCCCCCGGTCACCTTACTCGTCCTTTCAAATGTTTGCCCCGAAAGCGGCAAACGCGAGCAAGATCAGAGGGCGGTCCCGGCAATAACATCCGGGGAAAACCCAAGTAACGGCTCGGCACGGCGAACAGCTGGCCTCCCGGAGGTGCAAACACCATCTGGGCCAACCCCGGAAGAAGGGACATCGGCCCGTGAGGTCGGTGCCCTGACCTAGAACCGTCGCCACCCAAGCCAGAAGAATACTCGACGAATCAAAAAGCGCGAACTTGCCTCGAAGCCCTGGGAGTGGGTACAGGAAAAAAGAGGCGGAGCAATAGCAAGTTCAAGAGAACAGAACAGGACGGACAGGAGAAGGAGAAAGGAGGAGAGACGCACGGAGAAGGGTCTGGAAGACGAACGGCGGTGGACGCCGGACCGACGCCTGAGGGCCGTCCAGCGGTGGCAAGATGGCTGAGTTTTCGGATGGAGGAGAGGAAGCACTCAGCCAAGGCCACTCGCCACTCATCATCGAACATGTGAGTGCTAAACTTCTGGCATGTCATCCTCTTTCCCCAAACCTTTCCGAACCAACCTAAATTATCTTCTGCAGCTACTGCCTTCTCACTAAATTCATTGCTGGGAGCGACCTGTCTCATGGGGGGCACCAAATAGGATAAGTTTAGGATGTGGAGGAGGTGGACGGAGATGTTGGAAATGGCGGGAAGTATATGAGCAGTGTGTGCCTAATGCGATGCGATGCGGTGTATGTAAGGGCAAATATATTTGAGCAAGCATATAAATTCTCTAGTGGCATCAGCAAAGACCGGTGGTGGAATTTCGGCAGTGACGTACAGGGGGGAGCGGTAGAGCAAGGCCGGATAAAATAAGATAGAGTGCAGCAATGGATGACGTCAGACCTACGACCCTAACGAACGGTGCCTGCGTAGTAAATACCTCAGCGACCAGGCGCGAAGAGGGGAGGATATTTACGTCCAGAATTGAAATGGCGTCCGTGCCGCGGGTGATGAGGGGTGCCCGCCGCGCTTCTCGCTCTGACCGGGTCATCAACAGCCGACCCGTACACGGAGATAGCAGCATGAGTACTTCCCGACAAGGTGGAATGATTTACACAGTTATGCTTGGATCGTGCCTGATATTAATCTGTACGATGAGGTAAATTTATAAGCGAGGCAGCCGACCTGCGAGCCGTCCT